>WEIU01019054.1:350168-397607 GCA_013389925.1 Aegithalos caudatus | reverse complement strand
CAGAGCGAGCGAAGGGAGAGGAGGAGGAGAGGAGAGGAGAGGAGGAATGAGGCTGAGAAGGAGAGAAGGAATAGATGACTGTTCTAATGTGAATTAAGGTGACGTCAGAAAGACTGTCTGTGCATTGATACTTACACAGCAACCAGTTTGTCCAGGCTTGAAGCAGATAATTGATACCATCCTTTGGGAGCTGCCGTTCATCAAAGCCCTTTAGTGTAACCCCAGAAACCAGCAATCTCTCCTTGCCCTTAATTTGTTTTAATGGAACACTTTCCCTGCCTCTTCCTGTGTTTTTTTTAGCAACTGCCTGCAATCTTTCTTTATCCTCAGCACTTGAACCAAGTGATAAGCTGCTGGTAACCTTGTTTGTAATTTGAAGTTCATTAGAAGTTCAGTCTGCAAGGGCAGCATTTGTATGCAGGGTGAATTGTTGAGCAGATTGTTTGGTCTGAGCTTTGTGTCTGCCATCCACTTTAAGATGCCACCTAATCCTGATCAGTCAGCACTCACTGGGCCTTCCTGCTCCACAATTCTGGTGTCAGTGGTGATAACCATTAAAACAGGGGAAAACCCCAAGTATTATCTTGCACAAAAAGCACAAAGTTCAACACAATGTCACTGAGAAAAACAAGGGGCAGCCTAAGATGGGCAATAAGGTGAAGAGATTTATGTATGAAAACACAGAGAAGCCCATCTTCACTGGGTACAGTGCCCTAATCATGCATACAGTGCTCTGATTGTATATATATTGTATCATATATACAATGCCCTGATCATATATACAGTGGCATAATTGTATCCAGGCAGAAACCTAACACCTTTTCAGCCCTTCTGTTTCTACTTTTGCTCCTCAAACATCTTTAAGCACTGAAAAAAGGTGCCAGAAGGAACAGAGGCAGCTCCCTCATACCCTGAAAGAGACACAGGATTTGAGCCTGTCACATGGGAAATGTGTCCTCCAACACTGAATTTCTAGAAAAGCTGTGGCTCAGCAGGACAACTCCTTATCCATAATCTGTGCAACAGATGCACCAAGCAAAGAATCTCCTATATTGTCAGCTGTTGCTTTAGAGTCTTGTATTCCACAGTTTGCTCTTTTTTCTTTAAGCTGCTGGATGGAGGTAATGAATATTTAAGTACTCAGTGTAAACCCGTCTGTCCTGGCAGAGTGGCTGGAGCTGCACAGAGCTGCAGAGCTGAGGATCATTGTAATCTGCTTGATGGGTGGTTCTGCCTGTGGCCAAATGGATTCCATATGTGAGATCATCTGTCATGCAGAAGGTATCATCATTAGTTCCCTTTCTAGGAAATCCTTCTGCTCTCCTAGGTGAAATGCTATGTCACTGACCCTAACATGTTGATTTGCCATGATGGTGCCATTAGGGAATGAGCTCTTTGGGGACTTTTAAAATTCAACTGCTCCTAGTCATTTTTCTGGACTTCAGGCGGAGAATGTTGCTATTTTATTAATTTTTGATGCAATTTTGATTGATTTTGATCCAAGCCTCTGCATGGAGATCATTTCAGTGTCCAGATATCTTTGAAAAACATCATCTTGGGTGAGGAGAGTAGGCTGGATTGAAGAAGTGCCATACCTGTTCTTTTAATTTTAGGTTTACTTCATTACCAAAGAGCAAGAAGATGATACTCTGCAGATCTGTGTAACATGTTGGACAATATATAGGAGCCAACATTTTCAGCCTCATTTCTCTTTTTGTAAGGAAGGCAAGTTCTCCTGTCCAGAGCTGCTCAGACAAACTGTATATGAGAGTGGGTGAGATGGCTGTGGAAAGGGAGATTGTAAATTGCTCATGTTCTGTGGGAGTGGGTCAGGTGTAATGAGCTTAGACTGAAACCAAAGGGTTAAGTTAGAGATAGCAAACCTTGTTTGCTAGAGAGGACAGTGAATATGTGTCTGGGAAGACCAAAACCCCTGGCACTGGCAGTCTGTCCAATCTGTCTCTCATCTCCCAGGGATTAATTGGGGGCTACTTTGCCTGGATCTTTTAACAGCCAGGTTTTCAACTCTGCATTCCACAGTTATTTAGCAGCAGATGTTCAGATTCTGGTTTTCCAAAGCTACCCAATTGTTATTAGGTATAATTAACACCAACATCCTTAATCCATAAGCTTCTCTTAGGTTGAACTCAGTTTTATTCTGTTGACAAAATAAAAACCTTCATGTGAAGATCACCTCTTGAAAAAGCAATTAGCAATCCCAGCTCTTAGGCTCTCTCTGTGAGGAAGAGAAATATTGTAGAATATGGAAAGCAATGAATATTCCTAGGACATGTAGCTGTTTCTCTAACAGCAGCACAACTTGACTCTTACAAGCTCTCCAAATTCCTAGTGCTGAATTAATTAATTAATTATCTGGCTATCTAAACTCAAGTGTTCAGGAAAGTGATTAATATTACTTAGAGCTAGCATTGTCTGTAATCAGGTTGTGGTAGTTGAACAAGATCCCCATTTCCTGTGGTTGACAATGGATTATTCATGTAGGATGTGCAGCATAACTGAATTAAGTTTATGGGAGCAAACACACCTTCTGGAATTTGCCCAAGCTGAGTCACATAGTTTGGTAATGATAAAATTGTATAATTTGGGGGTATTTTTAAGCCCTTGCACTAAACAAACACCATGGTCATGCATTCTGAAGAACAACGATGTGATAGGATTAGTCGGTTCACACTGGGATCTGGTTAAATAAATTGGAAGTGCATTGCAGTGTTTGTGAGGTTTCAGTTCTAAAGCTATTTCAAGAAACCCGTGAGGATTCCACTAAAAATCTGCAGCTGCAGTATGTGCAAGCAAACAGGATGCTGTTCTATCACCAAAGGAATAACAAACAATTCCAAAAGAGGGGATAATTTAGTTAAATATAGCACTTGAAATAATATACCAAGAATTCATATCTTTTGTGATCATAGTACCTTTTAATGCAAGAGATAGGAGGAAAATCCTCAATCTTCTAATGACTGCAAATGGTGTTCCCATAAGAGAAATGAAAATTTGGAAATAATAGGCCAAAGGATGGAATGGTGAGCACAGGTTGATGGAAATGAGCTGAGAGGAAAATAGCACCTGAATGTCTGAGATCACTGCTTTGTCTGCTTCCAGGCCAGGTCCTTGAGGTCTGAGCTGGTCTTACCTGGGGCAATTTTCTTCATAATAGCAATTATGGGGCTCTGCTTTGGATTTGTGATTAAAACAGTGTTGGCAATTCAGGGATGTTTTCATTATTGTTGAGCAGAGCTCATGCAGAGTCAAGGCCTCTTCTGCTCCTTACCTCACCCCACCAGTGAGTGAGCTGGGGGTGCACAGAGCTGGGAGGGGACACAGGTGGGACAGCTGACCCTGAGTGACCCAAGGGACATCCCATACCATGGGACATCATTCTCAGCAGGCTGGGACAAGAAGGAACAGGAGGACATTCAGAGCAGTAGTGTTTAACTTCCCAAGTCACTGTTACATGTGCTGGAGCCCAGCTTTCCTGGGCATGGCCAAACACCTGCCTGTGGGAAATGGGGAATTAATTCCTCATTTTTGCTTTGCTTTGCTTGCATGCACAGCTTTTGCTTCCCCTATTAAACTGTCTCTGTCTCAACACACACATTTTCTCACTTTTCAAATTCTCTCCCCCGACCCACCAGGGAGAAATGAGTGAGAGGCTGTGTAGGGCTGAGTTGCTGGCTGGGATTAAACCATGCCAAGATTTTAAATGCACAACAACATTGACAAAAATGTGCAACAGTGATCACTGTGAAGGTGCTGATGGTCAGTGCATTCCCTGATTTTGTGCAGCCCAAGAACCAGTTTATGTCTAAGATTCCTTCTGATATCAGCCAAAGTAAATGCTTTGGGAAGAGAGTAAAAAGCAAATTCCCATTTTTCAATCATGTGCAGTTGAGGGACTTCCTGAAAAGGTGGACTTGGTATATTAATAACCCTCAATTTCTCTCTTCCTTGAAGAGCCCTCTTGAAGGGGTGCTTTTGAAGCCACATCAGCTTTTGGTTCCCACAACACACTGTGGCAGGAAGTTCCAAAGTTTAACTACAGGCATGAAGAGTAATTTCCTTCCGTTTCCTTTGAGCTTGTCCTCTCCCACTTAAAATCACTGCTTCCTTCTTCTTTTATTGGAAAGTGCAATGAAAAATCAATCTCTTCACCTTCTCCATGATGTTCATGATGTTATGGATTTATCCTGGTCATCTCTTAAATTGAAGAGTTAGCTTATTTAGCTCTCCCTTACACTGAGTAGTTATGTACTTCTTATCAGCCTTTTAAACCTCTGAATCCTTTTTCATCTATGGTTTCCTTTTCAAGCGAGAGGACCAGAACTGCATGCAGGATTTAAGCTAGAAGAGCCATAGACTTATGTACTTATATAATAATAAGAATAATAACAATACTTTATAATAATTGTTTGTTTGTTTGTTTGTTTGTTTGTTAATATTCTCAATTTTGAGCTCTATCCCATTTCCTGGCAATTCACGACATCTTATTTTCTTTACTGACTACTACAGTATGTTTAGCTGATATTTTCATGGAACTATCTGTTACAGCCCCAACTTTTCCTTCTTGGCCAGCTCAGAGCCACCTGTGGGCTGAGGGCTGCTTTTCCCCTTGGGCATCATTTCTCTATCCAGTTACTGAGATTCTGCAATTCTTCCCAATTTTTAATCACCTTAATACCCAGAGGACTTTTGTATCATGACTAAACCTTGTCACTTCGCTGTTTACTCCTTTCCAGCTCATGAATGAGTTTGTAAGCAAACAGCACATACCTCCAGGGGACACCACTGCTGATCAGCCTCTACCACAAGACCTGACCATGAGCTCCCATTCTCTGTTTCCTGTTATTTAATTCATTCCTTTTTTATTCATCCAGGGACCTTTCCATTTACGCCTTGACTTTCCTTAAAAGCCTTTGGTGAGAGATGCTGTCTGCAGTTCTCAGGAAATACAAGCTGGTTATATCAACAGGATATCCTTTATCCAAAGGCTTGTTGACACCTTCAGAGAACTCCAGGGATTATGGCAGGACTTCCCTTTATAAAAGCCATTCCGACTTCCACAGCACATGACAATTACCTCTGCCTCCAATAATTCCTTTTTCTTTTGCTGCTTCCTACAAAGCAGCAGCACAATCCCAACATGATCTTCAGCTTCTTACGTTGTTGAAGAGCTGACAGCTCCTGTTAAACCAAAGGTTAGGACTAAGGTGCTCCCACTGGATTTGTATTTTCCAGACTGATTTTCAGGTGCCGGAAGCGCAGGAGTTGGGATATTTTTTCCAGAGTTTCCTCTTACTGTTTATCGTTGGTTTTGTTCAGGTATAGAAGTGAGTGCATGACACTCAAGGAGCAGCATGGTTTCCTCATGTCAGGATTCCTCTACCTAGCCCAAAATCTTATGTGCAAAATTCCCTGCTGTAGTCAGTCCTTTCCACATTGTCAGAACTGAAAGATGAGCACTGGCTTTCCTTCTCTTGCACCTCCAAGGGGCAAGAAAATGCCTCTTTCTCACCATGGCCCCTAAAATCCTGGGGGTGGAGAGTCCTGCCAATGAGGAGAGGAAACACCAGACAAGTTGGTTGCTGGCAGCTGCTGGTTGCAGTCAGTCCCCAGGGAATGAGGTTATTTAGAGAGTGCTGGAATCAGTCTGTGCAGTGAATCAGAAGCATGGTCACAGCTCCTAGACAGACAAACCTCTCCCTCCCTTTTCAAAAGGAATTTCATGCAGGTAACAGTCTGGTTTCATCGAATAAGCCAACATGATTTATTTCCTGATCATATCTGTGATGATTTTCAGTTTTGAGGGTGCATATTCATCAATCAACTTATTTGCACTGTTTTCCTGGCTAAACCATCTTAGCAGTCTCATACTGTCCTTCTTGGAGTGGTGTGGTTATGACTTCTTTAAATTTTGGAAAATATTGAAAGCAAAATAAATGATGGAGAAAGAGCAGCTGCTAAATGGCTCAGAAAGGTCATTTCCTCAAAAATAAACCAGAGAAAGGCAAACAAGCATGCTGCCTTCCCATGAGGAGTACATCTCATCCCTCTTTAAGTTTGAACAATTTTTGAATGAAGGGAAATACCAGCACTTTTGAGATTTGCATTGACTGCAGAGATCTTTCTGGACCCATGAGCTGCCCAAGGAATGTATTGCTTTGAGTCTTTTCCCAGACCCCATTCCCATATATTGCACTGAGCTCCCATCACAAAGCTTGCCTGCTCTGGGAAGCTTGAAGAGGTGTAAAGATTTTAGCAGACACCAGCAGGAACCAGCTGCCACACTGCAGAGTGACTCATGCTATGGATCTCTGCTGGCAGGAACACAGATGTGCAGGAAGCAAACCTTGGTCAGGCTGAGTAATCCAGGTGAGCACAAACACAGCACCTGAAGGCACGTACATGTGTGATGCACAGGCTGTGCAAGCCCTGTGTTCTTGGAGAGAGAACCTCAGGGGTTTTTGTTATGGCTGCCCAGTCCTGTGACTGTGAGCCACTGTCTGCTGTCATGGAGAAGAGCTTCCACCTGCCTGCACTAAGAGAATCACATCTTCCTTACCTGCTATTCTGTCTGTTTTTCTCCCAGCCCAGGGATGCTCTGATTACCAATTTAAGAATCCTCTGGTTTGTCCCAAAGCTTCCTGAGGTCAGGGTAGACATGGGAGGCTGAGGGGGAGATAGGATATGAAGGCTGGCAAACCACAGGACTCACTTTATTGCTTATCTCATTGCCTTAAGAAGGGGCAGAGGTAGCCTGAATACCATCTGATTTACCATCTCCTGAAGAAGAAAAGAGACTGCATTTGTTGAAACAAATTATTTTCTAAACAAATTATTTTTGAAACAAGTTTCAATACCTCACTTCTCACACTGGAACTGAAGGGCAGCTGCTACAGGATATGCAGCCCCATAGGGGTTATGTACTGCCAAGAAGGATGTCCGGCTCCCTGATGCTGTCCCTGACCCCAGCATTCATCCCACAACTTCCCTTTCACCTCACTGCTGTGACCCTGGCCCACGCTGTGCCAGTCCAGAGAGCTAAACCAGCACTGAGCCCTCCAGGTTTTGTGCCATAGAAGGTTTTTTGCTGGTGCAGTTCCCGGCACCAGCATGCAGCAGGATCAACACATAGGACTTAGTGGAAATATGCAGCCTGGTGAGCCTGATCATCCTTTCTAGCAACACCTACCTGCTAATTAGGATCACAAATATGATTAGATCTCACTCTCAGCCTCCTAATACCACTGTGCCATGCAGAGAACAGCAGTGGATGCCAGGGAAGAAGCAAAGGTCTGTAAGGCAAAGGAACAGGCACTCGTGAATGACTGTGAGAATTAATTTCCACCATAAAATATGGCTCATAATATGAAATGTCTGTGAACCATCTCACAACCTTGTCCTCTAGCAGTTAATTTTAAAAGTATTAGTTATGGCTTGACATCACCTGAAAGCAGGCAAATACCTCACTGCACAACCTGAGGGGCAGGGCTGCAGCCAGGGGAACCTGCAATCCCATTAAGGCATGGGGGCACGAGGACCACCAGAGAGAAAAGAGAAAATGAAGGGCACCAGGTGAAGCTCCTGATGGCAACAGGCAGCAGCATGTGGCTTAGTCATGGGCACAGTGGAGTAGTTAGGGAGGAGGGAGAACCTCCCATGTCTGGAAGTGAAGGGACAAGAGGAATACCTGCTTGAAAATTCTCTTGAAGCTTTTCCTATTGCTTCAGCCCATGGAGACAAGTGGAGAAAGGGCAGTTGTTAGGGAGGAATCTGAAGGAGAAGGATCTGCAGTGCTCTCCTGGCTCCCAGCAATGCCTTGTGCTGCTGCAGGCATTGATGCAGAAAGCAAAGCATGCCAAATCACTGTGCAAACTAGGGGGTGACAGGGACACATCTGCTGCCTGAAAAACTGACCTGGGGGGACAGGGAGTGATGTGAGCAGCTGGATGTGTGAGCACGTATCCTATTGATTAGTGAACAGGCTCCTGGAACCGTCACAGCTGCAGCTCAGATTACTGAGAGGCACTTCAATGAACAGAAAACCCAGTAACAAAAAGACCAAAATTGAAAATACCAACAGAAGATGGTTATTTCTAAATTGCTGCTGAAACCAAGTCATATTGTTTGCATAAATTACCTTGGCCTGAAGCAGAAAGTTCAGAAGCTGCTAAAGGCAAAGCTGGATACAGGTGTGAGCTCACAAGAGTTTGCAAGTCCCATGGAGTTAAGCTGATCCCATCATGGACAGGAAAGATCTAAAGAAAAGCCAGGGTGTGGGAAGAAGGTGCACCAGGTGACTGCTTCCCTTGGGCACGGTGCTGAGCCAGGGTCTTTGTGTGGTGACAAGAAACACCTCCAGGAGAGCAACATGGCCTAATCCTGTGTGTAACAGACATTGTGCATCCTTTACATGCAGTCCAATGGATCAATGGTGTTATTCTGCTCCAAGCAGTACAGCAGGAGACCACTCAATGCAGAAACACTTTGACATTCAAATCATCTCACAAAATAGGAAGCTTGCTGTCACTTTCAGGCATGGCACTAAAATTCCACTCAACCCCCTAACCTGTGTTTAGAGAGAAACGATTCAGGCATCTCCTCTCTACCATTAGATTCAGGAATAATCTCTGCTGCACACTTGCATTATCCCCAAGGTGTATGTGCTTTTCATAGTCACCCAGTTCTGGCTCTTAAATAAGCTGTTATGTACTGACATCCTCTAAACTGAACCCAGAAGTGTTTATTGGACTGAAAAAGACATCACCAGATGGCTCCAATATCAGCCTAGAAGGATTTCTGTTCTTCAACAGGCACTAAATGTGTCTGAAAAACCAGCAGGCTGCAGAGCGTCTGCATAGTCAAATCACCTCTAAGAGGCTTTGTAATTGCATTCAGTTCTGCTGTGCTGGAAAATGAGGATAATAAGCTCAATGTATTACACTTGCACTGGGGCTAGACTCCATATAGAGTGGTAATAAGAAACACAGGCTGAGGTTTTAACTGCAGTTAGTGGGGCTCAGCACTTTGCACTGGGGCTAGACTCCATATAGAGTGGTAATAAGAAACACAGGCTGAGGTTTTAACTGCAGTTAGTGGGGCTCAGCACTTTGCTTAGTGCAAAAAGAGATGCCAAGTTACCTTAGCTCCCTTGAGAGTTACAACCATGAACTCCTGGGTTCCCAAAAGTTCCCAGAGATGGAGGATCACCTATTTCCAATAGAATCACAGGCTCTTAGAATGGTTTGGGTTGATACTCAGTTTTTCAAATCATTCATGTTTTTGTCTTGATTTGCCTCACTTTCATTTCTAGCTTTCAGTTTCCATCTCTGTGCTGATGAACTGCACTGAGGAGTTTACTAAGAGTTTTCTATACTATCCACCAAGAAGTCTCAAACACTTTTTCATGAACATCTCTGTGCATCAAGTTCTTTTCAAAAATCCTTAAAAAGACCTGGTCTTCTACTATTTTTAGTCTGTTTTTACTGCACTGGAGGTGGAGATCTGGGTGGATAAGTCAGTAGGAGATATGTGAGTGAGAAGATAAGTGAGTGAATAGATAAATCACTCCAGTGAGTTTCACTTTAAAGGAGTCCTTTCCCTTCATGCCATAGGCTGAAGGCAAACACTTTCTCTCACAGCTATGTCAGTTTGAGCAATCCCAGCATCTCCTCCTGCTGCCCACTCAGTTGTGTCATTCCATGGGCTGTCCAATAAATCCTGCAGGAATCGATCTGGGATAATAATAACCTGACCAAACATGACTCCCTTTTTTTTTCTTAAGCCCTTTTAACCCTCATTGACTCTACTTAGCTCAGTGCTGCTACTGAAAAATTGCACACCAGGCTGCACCAAGAGCAGAGGGGAATAAATCTGAAAGTTGGTTTCAAATTACTTTAGTGAGTTAAACAGCCACATGGTGGTATGGAAATTCAGTACAGTCTCCTGTTTTCATTTACCACCAATCTAGGGTCAGAGAATCTGCAGTCCCACAAACTTTTACTCTGGTTGTAGCTCTGTTCCAGGCACAGCCTATTTTTATGTGCCACAAAACCATCAGTAAAATTGGTCCCACCATGGAAGCAAAAGCCCAGTGAGAGATACTGAAATCCTTCTGCAGCCCCTGGGGAGAGCGGGGAATTTTGTACAGACAACATGACACCACAAACACCAGCCTAGGGGTTGTGTAGAATGAACCAAAAGGAAACAGAAAACCCATGGCTGTACCAGAACTCATTAATGTCCCTTCCAACCCATTTATGATTCTAAGACCTCACCTCTGGGCAGCACATGGGCTACAAAATGGGCCCCTCCTGTCAACCTGGCTTTCAAAGCTGCTTTCTGGGCCCCAGCACTGTGGGGAGGAGTGCAGTGTCACCAAAGCCATGCTCAGCTGGTTTGTCACCCTAAGTGCCCTCTCTGCTTTTGGTTAGGTACATCCAGAAGAATTTTGCAGAAGACTTTTCAGATCAGGCAATGACACTCGTGATATGATTTCATCTCACCTCACTTCAGCAGCTCATGAAATGCAGGGCTGGGATACAAGTGGCCATCTGGCTACCAGACACCCGGTGCCATATGGGCTACTCTGTGTCACCCCAGACTATCCAGGCCTGGCAGGTGTGACACTGAACACACAGGAAGCTTGCACGTTCTGCAGTGGCAACCAGCAGAGCTTTTGTCACCTTTGCTGAGGCACTTAATGTCATACAGCACATCCACACCTAAACTAAACTAAACTAATGGTCTGGGTGCTCATCAAATATAGAAGTGGTCCAGTCATTGACATTAAGTATAGGACGTTGTTCACCCAGATCATGCTGGAGTCTTCTTCAGGACACTAATTACACCCTGTGTTCAACTAACAGGTGCCTCTCACCCTACTGATTGCAAAAGTGACCAGGGTGAGTTCTCAGGACCCACCCTGTAGATCCAAATTTAGTCAGATGGATTCTGGCACTGGAACAGGCCCTCCAGGGCAGCAGCCACAGCACCAAGTCTGCCAGAGCTCAGGCAGTGTTTGGACAATGCTCTCAGGCACAAGGTGTGATTTTTGGGACTGTTCTGTGCAGAGACAGGACTTGGAGTTCAATGATCCTTTTGGATCCCTTCCAGTCCAGGATATTGTACAATTCCATGATTTTATGATCTCACGTCCAGGAGTTTTCAGGATGTGGTAGCTGCTTAGGCAGGGTTGGCTGGACTGCAGCTCCACCAGGATCATTGCCTTAACCAAGAAGAATTTGCTGACTTGATCCTTTGAACCTTTCGGGACACAGACTGTCACCAGCTGTGATGGCAATTAAAATGGATGCATCTTGTAGGGGTCTTCAAAGCACTTGGCAAAGTTCACTACGAAGACAGTGCCTTGTTCTAAACAGTTGACTGAACTGGTTTGCAAGTTACTGGTTCCAGTGCAGGGCCCTCTAAGGCCTTTTCTCCTTGGATGTCAGAGGAGAAGGTCATCTTGTCTGTTTAAGTCTGTTGGTGGCTGTTACCTGACCACTGCCACTCCAGTGCTCCCAAAATTGTTATAACATGGGCCAAAAGAGATCAGGGTTCCTTCAGGGAGGTCCAGAAAATTCTGCAGAGAAAGCCAGCCTGTGGTGCAGGAGCCACTTCTGACTCAAAACTCATAATTCTGTCCAAGTCTGGCAGTTGTGCTCTCTGGGGTTTTCACCTCTTCACATCACCTTCTATGCTGATTTTCTCACCTGCATGGTGTAAAACACCACGGGATCTCCCAGTCCTCAGAACTGGGATGATCTTTCCATCACAGTTACCTGGAGTTGCATTCCAGCCACCAGGCTTGTCACTGGAAAATTTCATGCCATGCTGGTCTCTGATGCCCCACATTTCCTTTAAGCTTGTGGGATGTTTCTGTACAACAGGCTGTAAGTCCCTGCCCAGCATGGACTATTATTACATTGCCTGCATCATTTGTTTGCATGGCTCATTCAAGACAAATCAAATAACTGGGTACTGCCTCATGCTGCAGCTTAAATTAGAAAGAATAGACCACAAAAACAACTGCAGCAGTAGCAGAAGTGGCTATAAATAAAGCAAAATGTTTCTCTCGTAAACCTTTGTGCCACAGAGGGAAATTGTAGAAGTGGTCCAGGATATTTTTGTTGCTGCTTTTTAATTTGAAATTTCATCATTGGAAGCGCTTGCAGACATAGAGGGTTGTGCAATGTTTTCACTGCAGTACAGCAATTGCTAAGATTAGCATGGTAACAGATCTTTTCAGAGTAAATTGCATATAATTAATAGGAAGCAGGAGGAAAAAAAGGAATAATTGTATTTAATCCAAATGCAAGTTCAGTTCTCCCAGAAGGTGGATTCAGCACTAAGGCCATGCTGAAGACAGACCTGTTCCTTTCCATTCCATTCAACTGGGTAGTGGACAACAATTATGTGCCCCTATTGCAAATTCTCATTTCCAATTTGTTTCAGCAAAGTGCAGGGATGCTCAAGATGGAATTTCTTTTAGGCCTTTCCTAGCAACGGTGGAGATTATTGGTTTGTGCTTCTGGCTTGTTTCCCATCCAATGTCAAAACAAGTTAAAGCATTAAAACATTTCCCTGTGAAAGAGCTATAAAAAATCTGTGCAACACAACTTACATTTTGGCCAAACCCTTTTGGAGTTCATGGTTAATAGGGGACCTAGGTGTCCAGCAGGCTGTGGGAGGTGATTCTTCCCCTCTCCTCTGCCCTTGTGAGACCCCAGTTGGAGCATCCAGCTCTGAGGTCCCCAACAAAGGAGACACTGACCTGTTGGAGTGAGTCCAGAGGGGGCCACAAAAATTATCAGAGGGCTGGAGCCTCTCTGCTCTGGAGACAGGCTGAGAGAGAGGGGGTTGTTCAGCCTGGACAGAGATGGTTCTGGGGATACCATAGAGCCCTTCCAGTACCTAAAGGAATTTATAAAAAAGAGGGGGAGAGACTTTTTTTACACAGGCAGATAGCAATAGGACAATGGGCAAGGCCTTTAAATGAAAAGTGAGATACTTAGATTATGTGGGAAGAAATTCTTTACTGGCACTGGCACAGGTTGCCCAGAGAAGCTGTGGATGCCTCGTCCCTGGAAGTATTCAAGGCCAGGTTGGACAGGGCCTGGAGCAACCTGGAATAGTGGAAGCTGTCCCTGCCCACAGCAGTGGGGTTGGAACAAGGTGATCTATAAGTTCCATTCCAACCCAAAACATTTAATGATCCTATGACTGTGCTGAAGCTTCATGAGTAGTTGCATGATGAGATTCCATCTTCCCTCCCAATGAAGCACCCAAATTTCTCAGTGGATCATTGTGTGCAGCAATATGGAGGGACAGGTCCATGCAGCTACTTCACTCAACACCTCTCTCAGCTCTTCACATCCCCACACTGACGTTCCTCCCCGAAGCTGCTGCAGCATCCCAATATTGCCAGATGCACAGCTCAATAAAAGTACCAAAATAAATCATTGCAGCCAAGGTTTCACTTAGCTGTGGTTATTAATCATTAGCAACAGCTATTGCTAATTAATGTCATTACACATCATGACTATTAATCACAATCTGCTGATGCAAGACATATTGTCTCTCGCAGATAAGGAAGAGGAAGAAAGCAAATGAGCAATAACCAAACTTGAAAATTATGATGGGCAGCGTTGGCAAATTCACATTGCATGCTTCATGCTAAAAGACATAAGACAATGTCCCTGCCCTCATTGCTGCCTCTCAGCTGTGCTTGGGCAAGGCCATTTGCCACAAATCCACAAAAACTGGGCACACAGATTTAATATATTACTTAGTATATGACATTTTTCGATGAGTCAAGCTCTTAAATTAAACTGTTTCATCCATAGCACTACAGCACTGCACTGTTCCCCATTTCCTTCCTAAGAACACCCCAATGTTATCTTTACATCAAGGTTTTTCAAAAAAGGGTTAAACTCTTCAGTTCCAATATAAGCTGTTGGACTGTATGCAAAAATCACTGAGGAAGTGCTCATGACCTTTGCCAGGTAGAAGGTGTGATTAGCTGACCCTAAAGATCATTTGATCCGTGAAGTCTACAAAATGCTATGGTGCAGCAAATCATAAAGTGCTGGGTCATTAGGATGTGTTTGTCATTAGGATTTAAACACTCATTAATCACTTTCTTTTTCTCATTATAAGGAAGGAAAGGGAGATTTCCTTCATTTTATAGTTTAATCTCCAGTGAAAATTTAAATGCAAGAGTGAAATCAATTCAAGCTCACAAGATTAATTTGTCCCAGACCTGAATTTGCAATATTCCCCCTTAAGCAGGCAGGCAGAGCTGCAAGCACTCCAGCACTCCTGGTTTCCCTGCAGCACAGGAGAAAGCTCACACAGAGCCTTCAGCTACCTGCCTTCACTCTGATGGACACAGACATTGCCCGCTCAGCAACGAAATCTCTAAGCAGGAAGCTGTTGGCAGTGTTTATACAGCAATTCCCTACAGTAGGAACCTGACAAAGGTGCAGGGCAAAGGGCAGGCCATGTCTGCTGGCTTTGGGTGCCCAGACTCTGGGGTAATGAGGTGCTGAGGACAGTCCTGAGGAGGAGTCAGCCCTCTGAAACGAGGTACTTCTGCTGCGTGTTCAGATGGCCACCTCTCCATCTGCTATGGGAGAAAGGGCTGTTGGTCACAGTGGTGAGCTCATTAAAATGAGATCAATAGAGATTTAATCTAATGCTGAGGATTACTCGAAGTGGAATGCTCAATTAAGTGTGGAGGAAAAAAAAAAGGTAACACATCAAATGAATTGCCAGCTGATTTCCCTACTTTATTTGGAATTTAGCCCAATATCAAGGAGGGCTGATAAGCTAAAGCAGAGCTGTGAAAAAACAGCTGATGCTGGGGGCAGAGGTCACCAAACACCAGCTAAATGTGCCACATCATTACTCACACATTTTGCAGTGAACTCCACAGGTACATAGAGTTTTGCTGGGATTATATACTTCCAATTTCCACTTCTGTTCACACCAGTGGCTCTAAAAATATTTGAAAGCTGCTAAGGTGAGGATTTGCATAAACAGGATTTGCCACGGCTGTTGGAAAATTGGAAGAGTTAAGTGCGGTGAGCACTACAAAACTTGTCTTTTTTTTGCAGTTCTTCTGTAATCCAGCCCATTTCTCCCTCTCTGCTTCTCCACCCCCAAAACTGCAACTGCTGCGACCTCCCCAGCTCCTTCACCTCTCTGAGCAGCAGCCACACAGGGACAAAGAGGATTCTGTTTTGAATGAAACATTTTATTCTCAAGGCATGAAAACGGGGGACCAGGCAGAAAGCCAAGAAGCAAAAAAAAAAAAAAAAAAAAAAAAAAAAAAAAAAAAAAAAAAAAAGAAACATATTCATTAATTAAAGCAAGCATTGCTTGCTTTGAACTACGAAAATCATGTTACAAAAAAACGGAGCGATGAGTTCCTGGCTTCTGGAAGAGAAGAGCACGCTCCAGCCCCACCAGGCTGCGCTGCTGCGGGAGCAGGGAGGAGTGCGGGATGCATTCCCCAAACTCTGTAATTGGCAGGCACGGGGCCCCCGTGCCACTCACACTGAGAATTCATCCCCACACGAACAGCTCTGTAGCCTGTTGGCACAATATCACAGCAGTTTTTTCTTCCAGCAAAGCACATTTAATCTTTGCCCAGACATTTCAAGGCAGAGCTGTCTTATTTCTGCCATTAGGGCAGGACACCTTCCCACGCCATTCCCTGAAGTCATGGTGTTTGGGAGCATAGCAGGATGAGGTCCAGCCAGTCACAACCTCCCTTGTGAGTCTTCTTCTCTTCCTTTAAGAGCCTCACCATCCCTAAGGCTTATTATTGCCTCCAAGAAGCTCAGTAATTTGCCATCCTGAATATTCTGCCCAAGATCCCACACTCTGTCCCCCTCTTCCTGATCAGGGAGGTTGAAAACACCCCGAGGCTGCCCATTGTGAACAGCAGATGAAGCAATGTTGCCTCTGAGGTTCTCCATGTTACTTTGTGTCCTGGGTGGGAAAGGCCAGCCACAGAGTTGCCACATACCCATGGCCCTATTTCTTTTCTATTTATCACTGTTGTTATCACTAGTTATCACTATTATTGTCATCTCCATTTATTTGTGGTCTGGGGTGTGCAGCAGGAGTTTTCCTCCTGTTCCCCCCAAGCTGTTCCACATACTAAAGTGGGAGTTTGTTTTCTAGAGTGGATCATGATGGGCTCGAGGGTGGGAAAGCCCAAGCAGCACCTGTGGCTATAGATTCCTCAAAACAGCTGACTTTGGTATGTTTTGTTGCAATTCCCCATCCTATTGGGAACAATAGTTTTGCAGACCTCCAGCAGCAATCCCTCCACTGTCTGTTCTTCTGCTTCTGCAAAGTTCTTCTAGAACTTTTCACAAAGCTTTTTTGAACTCAGAGGGACAAGAACCACACTGGCACTGGGAGGTTGCATTACCCCATCTGGCCCCAAACTGCTCAAAATGCCTGTGGTATTTGCAGGCTCTCCTGACATTGCCCACAGGAGCCTCTCAGCTGATCCTGCAGAGAAGAAACTGTATTCATCTAGGATTATAATAAAGAAGATGCTCAGATTGTCACTTGACATCAATGTCTCTATAGCAAACTGGCAGAACAGCACAAAAAACCAAACCAGCTGCTCTAGAGTGAAAAAGAGAGATTTGATAGAAATTTCCCCTAAAGTCTTTTATGTGTTTATATGGAGGAAGAGCATCCTGTACCTATGGGGTACAGCATCCTGCCTTGTCCTGGCATTGTTGTTGTCACAGGACCTGCTGAGCCTTGAGAGGAACCAGCAGGGACAGTGAGCCTGCCACAAGAGTTTCAGTGGCAAAAATGCCCCCACCAATGCTTCTGCTGTCAGCATATTGTCAACAGTTTGTGAAGTCTGGGCTAAAAGCTCCAAATAAGAGTGACATCTCTAAGCTCCTTAACCCCACGATGAATACACTCCACATGCCAGCAGGTGTGGTACTTTCTGTGGCATGAATAGCCATGCAAATGGAATTTAGCAGGACATATTAGTGGGTGTAAGGCAGAAAAGTTGAGGGACTCAGTAGTTGAGTGATGGTGACTATGAAACCCAGAAGGCTTTAACTTTGTACAAATAAAACAGATAAATTCAAAGCAAACAGTACTCCCTGGAAAAATGGGTAAATTATGAGGAAAAAAACCCATAGTGTGATTTATATATAGCATAGATCTATATGCTTGGGTTTTTACACTCATAAATCCAAGACTTTCTGTAATATTCTGGCAATGTTTCATCTCAGGGTTATTTTGAAGCTGTTAGGGACAGGGAGTGCCCAGCTTTGATGGAGGGTTGCTGGTGCAATTCCACCCTGACCACGCTGTCACCTTGCAGTGGCCAAAGAGAATCAGCACCGGCCCCAATGCCTGTGTGATGTCTGTCAAGAGCCAGGATCAATATCTTCAAACAGAAATACCACTGTGGTTCAACACTCCTTTGGGCAGCTGAGCAAATGCTGATGCTTCCATTCTAGTCCTTGGTAGAGTCAGCAGCAGGGGAAACTTTGGGAGATGAAAAAAAGATGCCCAGGCCAGGGCATTTCCAAGGAGAAGAATAATCCAGAACTGGTGCAGAATCTGGCAGGTCTGCACAGCCCTGAGCACCCTGTGTTGTCCCTGGTCATGCAACTCTTTAAAAACAAGCAACTTTTTGCAATTATTTGCTGGCACTCCATGAAAAGAACTGCCTCCTCCAATTCTTTCTTTTTGGGTTTTTTTTTTTATTGAAACCAGGCACTCCAAAATATCCATTTCTATTGGAAACAGGACATGAGGACAGTTTTTGCATGTGTGGTAATTTTCTTCTTGCAATTTGCTCCTGGGGACAGCCTATTCTTCTCCAGGACTTGAACAATGAAGGTCTCAAACAAAGGGAGCTCACACAGCTGGGGAAAGGATGCTCGAGGTCAGGGCTCCTCCCTTAACCCCCGGTGAGGTCAGTGGGATGGGCTGTGCTGCTCCTGCTTTCCTGGGTGAAACTTCACAGGGAGCTGCTTCACCAAGCCCCAGCCTGGGAATTCCAAGGCAGGAATTCCAGGGTCTCCTGCAAGTTTCAGGTCCCAGTGCTCTCAGACCTGTAGGGTTCAGCCCCTTGTGCTGAAGAGAGGTCATTTCTACCAAGGTCAGCTCTGGGCTGAGGGGCTCCCTCTATCACTCTAATTTGACTCCTCTGTAAAAGTAATTTTTAAGCCACAGTTTAGACTTCCTGATTCTGTTGGGATTTTTTAACATTTTCTGAGCCAAATCCACCCATTTAGGAAAACACACACATACAGAAATGCACAAAAATATTTTTTGTGTGCAGCTTTGGAACACTTAATAACACTTCTTTTTTTTTCCCCTTTGGACTCTATGCCCCTCTTTAACATGGAAAACCCATTTGTCTACCTCACTGGATACTGAGTGGATAAATACATTAACTACTTAGAAGCACATTGGCCTCTTTTTTTTCCCAGTCAGAGCATCAGTGTATCTGCACCTCAGCCAGACTCTGGAAAATCAGTGAACCACGTAAACCACAACACTGTGGGGAGACTGAAGTGAGCTAATGCTCCGTTCATACAAACCACACATGGTTATTGAAACTCGGGATGAAAAAGAAATTGATGACAGAGCCAGGTAAAATTGGCACATTTCAGTGTATTTGTGTAGTTAAACTCCTATTTTCCCTGGCAAGGCAAGACACAAATGGCAGAGACTGTCATTGCTCTCTCTATTTTTATTTCCTCCCTGTCACTCAGGGCCAAAATGCCTTTTTTTGTTGGAAACTTTGTCTCTTCCATCCAAACGGTCATGCCTGGTGCCTCCTCTTGCAGCCCTGGAGCCTTCCTGCCTCAATTTCACAGGTGCAGACATTTTCATAAAATAGTAGTGAGGAAAATCCCCAGAACAGCCACCACAAGCAGACACATTTCCTTCTACAATGTAACTTGGGAGGGACCTTACACCTTCAGGACAAGCATTACAGTCCCTGGAATCTTCCATAGTGGGAATTCAGCAGGAGCTAAAGACAGTTCTGTCATTTTCTAAGATCAGGTAATTCAGGTGTGCAAAAGAGCAGATTCTTGTGGCTTCAGCTGGCATCAGCTTACTCTGAAATCTGGATGTTGATGCCCACAGGGGAGTTTTTGACTAAAGGAATGGACTAACACTAGGCATCACTTAGCTGGGGGTGGCTGTGCCATTATTTGTAGATAAAACCCTGGATGCTTTCAGCTTGCGCTCAAAGGGTCTCATGACAGAAGTCCAAAATGGTAGAAAAATTAAGGATTTTAAGCCTTTAATGTGAGAAGAATTTTTACCCTAGTCTCCAAGTGTACAAGCCTGCAGGTATGCATTTATGGTATTGAAGTTGAGGAGGAAATTCCCCAGTGATGGTAGAAAGAGAGATTCCTTCAAGCTCATACACCAAGAAATCTCAGTGCTCTTGACTTAAAAAGAGCATGTCTGGAACATGATCCTGCAGCTCAGGATGGAGGGATATGGAGATGCCCTGTCTTTGCCCCTGGCAAAGAGGTTGAGGTTTTCACCTGCAGCACTATTTGATATAAATAGCCATTTAGTGGCAGCAGAAGTAACCTACAAGCACCTACAAGTGGCTCCATCCCAGCTTGGGATTCCCTTCTCACATCTTATATTTGTGTACAGCTGGAGACCATACTGGAAGTATCCCATTCCCAGTCAGCTGCTATCACAAAACCATGTTTATTCTTCATCCACTGTGTTTGCAAGTGGGACATTTTGTTTTTTTTCTTCAGTATATTTAACATATTTTTACTGCTGTGACAGAAAGGAGATCACTATCACCCATACATCACAAACCAACTCAGGACTGGTGTGTTTGTTACCTTCTGCTAGTGTCTGTGTGAAGAATGCAAGAGAAAAACTGAGTCCCTGAGCAAAAAAACCTCACCCCTGTCTGCAAGCACAGCTCCCCCAGTGCCTCTTTTTGATGGTGACAGCCCCAAAGCAGGTGACAGCTGAGCAGACAAGCACAGGGCTTCATTTCTCTCTTCAGAACAGAATGTGAAATGCAGTCACTTCTGCTGGTCAGGGGCTGCCTCTTACTCCTAAACTTTTTAATAACCTTCTCAACTGGAGCCAGCTTTTCCTTTGATGTGGTGCTGCTTTCATTAGTACTCATTCAAGGTGAATACCTGATTAGCCATGGGGAGCTGGAGGGGTTTATTCTTTTGCTTTTTCTTTCAACTTTCATAACACTACAGACAAAGAGCCCCCATGCCCTTCTCATGTTAAAAATAAAACAAGTGGTGTTAGGCCAGAGTAAATGAGTTTGTCCATGTCTGGCAGTTAAAATGAATTAAATCTCACAGACACAGCTGAACTTTTTGTGCAAGTTCTCTCCATGCTGGACTTTGTGATGTTTTCAGTCTTTTGGGGCTCTTGCCTCTCTCAAATCCAGGGCAGACGCTGGGACAAGCATTTCAGTGCCCCTCAGCACAGTAACTCTTCTGCATGAGGACCATGAGGGATTTGTGAGCACACAAGGTCTTACTGCAGGTCTGAATTCTACACCTGCAGGAACTGAGCTCTGAAAATGGATGAGTTTCAGCAAGATCAAGGCTCTTTTTTCCTTTTCTAAATCAGACCTATTGACCCACTGGGAAATAGCCCTTCTGAAATGCCAGAGAGATCCTAAATGTCCTTTTATCCATCCTTTCCCTGGGAAAGCACTGTAATAATAGATTACCCCGTATTTATATGTGAGTTCAAGAAAAGGGCTGTAGTTTGGGAAAAAAAAGATAAGAAAGCTTTGTTTACCAGAGAAATCCTAAGAAATAAAGTCATCTGACCCCTTGCAAAAACTTCACAGATTTCTCTCTTTGATTTCCTTCATGATTTTAAGACAGAAGTACTCAGAGGCTCATGGAGATGCTACAAGCTGTTGACTGAATTTCAGGCCATTTTAGACATCACTCCTTCTTCCTTTCCAGAGCCCATAAATGTCTCATTCTAGATAAACTCAGTTATTGGTGCAAAGGGAAAGAAACTTTCTCCTGCTTTGAAATCATAATGTAACCACAACAGCAAGCACTTAAAGAGCCATTCTGCACAGGAGATGCCATTTTGCTCTTTAAAATACTGTGTTAGAGCCAAACAATGGACACATGGGGAGGAAGTGACTTGCCTGTTGCCATTCAGCAGAGCTGAGATAAGGATACAGGTCACCTGAGGTGAATGTTGTGGCATAGCTAAAGGCAGCTTTACATAAGACCTCCAGCCTTTTCCACAATATTTTGCCATTTCACAGTATTTCTGAACTTGAACTTTTTTTTCCCACTCTCCTAGTAACATTCCAGGACTCCAGGACCCAAAATCCCCATCTACTGGCTCTGACATGGGGTTTGACAGTTCATGAGGCTCCATACAAAGGCAGAGAGCCTGTTCCTCAAGTGTATCTTGCTCAGCAGACTGCTGTCTGCTCCCTGTGGCAGACAATGCTTCATCATTCCAGGAAACGGCATGGAACACTGAATAAACTTTGTATAATCAAATACCACCAGTGTTCTCACCAGCATCTCACCAATTCAGAGATTTCCCAAAGGCAGCAAGAACCACCAGCTCAATTCCAAGAGTGCACAGCACAATCTCCTCCTCTAGCCCTGTTCCTGACCTGGTTACCTGGTGCTTCCCCACAAAGCACGCAGGCACAGATGGGATGTCACCCCTTGGCTTCTTTTGGATAAACTAACCACTCAAAGCTCCTACATCTGGCTACAAAGCATTTCTGTGGGGTTGTTTCCAGCTTCTGCCTTCCACCAACACCAACTAATCCCAGTCTTCAACCTTTTCTAAACCTGAACATACAAATGGGATGCAGCATTTCAGCCATCAAAGGCCAAAATTCCCTCTGAGCTTCCCCCCAGATTTCTCTGGCAGCGGGGGGATAGCATAGCTTTGCACCAGTCTGCTTTAATGTAGATTTTATTTGTCCCAATCAGTTTATTAAGTAATTTATCTCACACTGAGTGACATCCTACCTTTTTAGCAGGATGGGATTTTAATCAAAATTGTCCTCTCACATCACTGTAAAATCAAGGTGGCTGGTCAGCTGGTAAAATCCTCTTATAGAAAGCCCAACTTTCATTCTTTTTATGCTGCTTCAATCCTAGGAAATTATCCCTTTGGAGCTACCCAATATATTCATTACTGTGCTGGTCCATCCTCTGCCTCTATTGAAACGGAGTCCCGGCCATATGTTCCTCAGATACCGTCAGCTTCCAACCAATCTGTCAGAATGGAATCTGAAATACTGTTATCTCTTGTTGGGTGCAATATCTCCTGGGCTAGAAAATGATCACACATCATTTGAGGAACTTCAAAGAGATTTATTTCTGGTTATATGAGACTTCCAGCATATATCTTTATGATTGAAATCTCCCATTACCTGGTATTTCTTTCCATTTATTATGGATAAAAGCTCCAGGAACAGCTCACCTCTTAATGTGAACCCATGGTCTGTAATCCCCTTTACAGGCACCACACATTCACCTCTCACTATATCCCCCCCCAACTTTGATAGTTACAGCTTTAATATCTCTGCATTTAACACTAAATGGGTCATGGTCTCTTTTCTTTTGTCTTTCCCCCTTTTCTCTTGGGCACTCACTCCTGTTCATGCACAGGATATAGTCAGCAGATTTAATGCTCCAGTCATAAAAATCAGCCTCCTCTCACTCCATTTTGGCAATTATTTCCAATTTCTTTTAATGAACAAACATTTGCAATTCCTGTCATTGTCAGAAATGTGAAGATTGAAGGAGCAAAGTGTTCATACAGCCAGTAGAAATTAAACAATTTGCTTGGGCATGTGAATTGCCTCGATGGATAAAGCAAACCTGCCAGTGGCATTTTGGAAGCTGCTTTTAGGCAAACCACTGCCTCTGCCCTGCTGCACCAGGCAGTGTGATTGAGGAGTGCTATTAAACTTTGTCAGTCAGACATCTGGGGAGTAATAAATAAAATTCATAGAAGAAATAGGATAGAATGGAGAGCTGCAGGGGACTCTACAGCATCTGAAGACATTCAGAGCCAACCGGAGCATCCTGCTCAGAGGAAAACCCTTTGCCTTTGTTTGGGCCTCGGCAGGAAAGGATGTTTATAGGCTGTGTCTTTTAAAGTACACCACGATTGAGTCAGAGCTTCTGTTTACATTTGGTTGTTGGGTGTTTTAAATATCAGCACAAAGTCCAAAGAATAAATTACTACAATGGAAAAATAAGGCAATGTAACTTGGTACTGATGTGACCAATTGCAGTGCTGCAAAGCTCATGGGCAGCAGGACAAGTCTGTGCTTGGTGATACACCTGGTGCAGTGCATCTGCAGTGGTTTTGCTCAGAAAGCTGATCCCTGGCAGGTCCATGGGATTCAGAGAAGAAAAATACACAAGGTGGTATTGAACACCACCTTATCAAATGGCAGCTTTTTAGTCCAAGGAGATGTAAACAGGCCAGGTTTTTGCTCCAGGCATAGGAGGCAGCCATTCCTGAAATAACCAAAATTCCTTCAAAGTCTCTGAAAACACTCTTCATAACTACAGCAAGAAGAGAATGGGACCAGTTCAAACAAGCACTACACCAGATACTGGTATCCCTCTCCCTGGTGGGGAGTAGTTCTTTCTTGGCAGAGCAAAGCATCTGTGAAATCCTCAACCAGACCAGGAGGAGTTAGAGATCAGAAAAAAATCTTTACTGGAAAACTGATTGGGCACTGGAATCATCTGCCCAGGGGGTGGTGGAGTCACCATCCCTGGAGTTTAAAAAAAGACTGGATGTGGCACTCAGTGCCATTGTTTAGTTGATGAGGAAGTGTCCCGTCAAAGGTTGGACTTGATGATCCCAAAGGTCTTTTCCAATCTAGTTTATTCTCTGATTCTCTGATTCTGTGATTCTGTAAAATCTTACTACAATTCATGGAATCATAAAATGTTTGGGTTGGAAGGGACTTTTAAAATGGACTTTTAAAATTCATCCAAGTCCAATCTACCTGCACTGAGGAGGGACATCAACTAGATCAGGTTCTTCAGAGCCCTGTCCAACCTGGCCTTGAATGTTTCCATGGATGAGGGACTCTGGGAAACATTTCCCTGTGTTTCATCTGCCTCTGAGTAAAGAATTTCTTCCTTATAACTAATACCTCTATTTTTTCCAACCAGCTCCCAAGAACTTGGGCCCATCTTAAAAGAAACTGGTCTCAACTTAGTGGAGAGGCTTGGACATTATGAAACCCAAATGAACAGGCAGCAGAAACAGGTAAGAGGATTGGAGGTGAAATCTTTAAATAAGCTGGCCCCGTGTTTTCATCAGGAGGGCCTTGTGTGCTGTTCACAATTACTTCCTCCTGTTATGTTTGTTTTATTCTGTATTTTTATACACCGCTGATATGGTGGAGCCCTGCCAAAAATGGATGTTAAAATGCCAAAAGGAGGAGAGGCTCTGCTGGAACCTTTCTAAATCAGTAGGAGCCAGGAAGCAGGGAAGCCACAGGCACTTCTGTTCACGCACAAGTTCCAGCCCCAAAGTGCTGTCTCCGGAAGCTACATTTTAGCTAATCATGGAATTAAACCCATAATGATTCATCACAGCTTTAAGCAGGTGCACTTTTAGCAAGGCTACTAATTGCCCTGAGAGAGCTGCAGCCCAAAAAACCTAAGAGAGTCCAAATTCCTCTGCGAGGCACTAACACTCAGTACTAATTCACACAGAAGACCTTTTTTTGTTTGTTTTTAACATGAATACTGTCCTTGGCATCCTATAAGACATGCTACATTCCCATGGATATAAATGGAGGTTTGTTGCAGCTTTGACTGGTCTCTTGTCAGACACACAACATCTAATTCACTGCAGTATTTCTACTCGTCCTGCTCTGGTTGGATGTACATACTCCCACCATTACACTGCTCCTTCTAGCTGGGAGGCTTCAGATCTTCTTTGGTTGCTTTATCTCCTGTAAAGCAAATGAAAGGGGGATGGAGCTGGAGATTGGTGTGTGGCTCAGCCCCAAGGCTGAGTCAACATCTCTTAAGGGACCTTTCTGTTTATACAGAATGGTATTGTGGGGTTTCCCCACAGGGAGCACCCAGTCTCCCTCACTGGGTGCTCCTCTCATCCCAGCCTGCAATTCTCCTACACATGCCTACATCTCGATTTGGTTTATGATTTAATCATGGGAACAAAGCAGGTTCAGGAAGGATGTGGTTCGTCTCAGCTTAAATTTGGTGCTAAACCTGCCTGGGTGAACTGCTCCTGGGATGAATCTTTGCTATCATCAGTTAAAGTCCAGCAGCTCAGATGGGGCTGTTCTCATTGTAGGCCTCACTTTTAGGTTAGGTCTGAGGAAAAATACAGAGACCTGGCCTCTGATTGTCCTTGCTGAGCTGGGAAAGAAAGACTGTCTGACATAGCACATAAAACATTTCCCTTCCCACAGCCTTTTCCTCTCTTGTCAGTGAGAAGATGACATTTATATTCACACAGCATTCATACAAGGCACCCCCAGCCCATTTCATCCTTGGGCGCTGCTACAGTAAAAATAATAAACAGCTGAATGTGGCAGTGGGGTTTGGGAATGATTCCAACTCACAGACCATATCATTCCTTGATGAATTACAGCATTTACAGAAGGCCTTTCACCCTGAGATGCTTCACAAATTATAAACATACATAGTCACATCACAGAACAGGTGAAACAGCCAGCTTCAAAGTTCCACCTGGGAAAATCCCACAGCCAGTGCAGGGAGACAGCCACCTGCCAGATAGCAAAGGGCAAGACAGCCCTACACACAGGACTGCTGCTAGACTGGAGCCATGTCCAAGCTGCAAAATAGCCTACAGCATTATCTTTCTCCTCTCTGGAAATTACCTGTATGGTCTTTAAATGCCTGTGTTTAAACAACGTCACTCCCTCAGTGCCAAAGTTGAAACCATCTGTGTTTTATTGTGTTTCAACATGTCTGAAGGGTCCATGTGATTGTTCACCTTTATTTCCTCTCCAAACAAATGTTCATCTCCATTTCCCTCACACATGCTTGTGCCAGCCACAAATGACTGCTGGTTGCTGCAACTCTACACCAGTGCAAAGACCCAAAGGAGAAACTAAAAACATGCATAAAAGATGTGTAAAAATGACAGCTGAAGGAATCTTAAAAAAGATTACTCAAGAGTTTTAGCTGAGAGTGTGTCAGGAAAATTCAGCTGCCCAACTCGCTGTTACACATTTGAAAACCTGAAAGAGAAAAAGAGCCTAACCTGAACGTGGAAGTGAAGAGTGCACCCCAAGGGTGGGTAAGGAGTTTCAAGCTGCCTGTGTCCTGAGCACCTTCCCTCTGACAGCAAATGTGGGACTGAAATGTGCATCACTGACCATCACCACCCATGTGTTTATCCATCTGTCTTCAGGAGCCTGGAGAGGGATCAGCAAATGGAACCTCATGCTCCTATTGAGTGATATTTTTACAGAGGAATCTCAGTATAGAAAGTTTGTAAAAAGCCAATGATCCAGAAAGAAATTTCAGCATCCAACTGGTATCCTTTAGTTTGTATCCACCAGTTTATATGAGGACTTTCTGCTTTCTAGGCAGCTCCCTGCCTCCCCAGTGAAGATCAAGAGGCTTCAGAGCTGGTGGTGAGCACAGAGGCTTTGCAACTGGGATTTTCCCCCTGTTTTAGGTAGCACAACACAGGTACATTCATTCTCAAGTGGAGCAGACTGAATCAGCAGATAGATGAGGGAGTAGCAGGACACCATCATTATTTCTTTATTATTCCCTATTCAGAAGTGAATGGGGAATAATAAATTTCAATATTTGGATGTTACTGTCCAAAAAAAATGCAGGTCATACAAAAAGAAATGTTTCTCAAGAGTGTAGACTACAAAATAATCACAGAAATGAAATATGGGAACCCCCAAATTTGAGACATCTAGGAATCATTTGACACTTTCTTCCCCCTCCTAGTTTTCCCAGTGCTCTGATTGCACAGTTAGTTCTGCAAGGCCAGGTTTAGTTTCAGAGTGATTAATGATTTCCAGCAGCAACAATTTTTTTCAATCTCTTCTGGAGATCAGGGGAGGAGAAAAAAATGCAGCTCTGCCTCATGATTCCTGCTCTCAGCAGAGCTGGACTCTTGGAACACCACCAGGACCTACAGGTGTAGCAAGATCATCAGGAGAGGATTTGCTCCATCTCCCAACTGACCCACCTGCTCATCCCTTCTGAGCTGACCTTCCTTTTCTGTTATTTATATGAATGAACTCCTCCCCAAGGAGTTTGATGGGTGATAAGAACTCAAATCATCCATTACCCACCTTGTGTTAGGTGGCTGCTCTGGCTGGAATGAGATTTGCATGTGGTCAGACACGTGGTCCTGCAATCACAGCCTCCCCTAATTGCATACTAGCATGAGTCAAAGCCTGGCTGCAGAGATGTTGCCTTCCTATTTCATCTGTGTAATGGTTTCTGTTTTGGCTGCTGCTGCCAAAGATTCTTCTTTGGAATCAAACTGAACCTGAAAGTGTTTTTGGGCTTCACCACAAACGAGTCATTTTTAGGCAGCAGATTCAGTTCTCAGTGGAACAGCCTTGCCCTTGCTGAGTTAAGCTCCCTGTGCCAGTGTTTCCTGTTTTCTCATGGTCTTTGGAACTTTAAGTCATATGCCAGCATGAAATCAGGATTTAGGTGCACTAAGAAACACTGAAATTATAAATTACCTAATCCTAATAAATATATATAAATAAATGGCTGTGGAATACTGAAAAGGTATCTCTAGAGTCTGTCCTCAGTGTAGTACAGACAGTGTAGAAGACATGATTACATATTCTTGTGCCAAGAAATGAGACCATGTGATGCCCAGACATTATCTCATTAGCATCCTGTTCATTCTCAAATCTAAATCCAGATAGCAATTGTTTAATTTTAATTTTGTGTGTATATATAATTTGTTCATTGTCTACCTTTATGTGAAGTCAAGACTTCAAGGCTGCTGCAAACACATGAATTTCATTCCTGCAGCAGATGAGCAAACTCTACAGATCCTTTCTCTGGGTTCAAAAGGTGTCTTTGAAAAGGCCAATTGTTTAAATTACTTTCTTTACACCCAAGGAAAAGAATAAATTTGTGCTGACCATACCACTTACAGGTCACTAAAATATGTACCATGACCTAAACCCTATTCCTTCCTTCTCTATCAGGGCAAATACATTAGGATCATATCATGTGAGATACTGCTACAGTTGGAAAAAGGAAAGACAATTTGATTCATCTAATTCCCTGATAAAAAACACAACAAACACCCTGGGGGAAGAGGACAAACATATTTTCTCAAAGTTTCATTCCACCCATGTTGCCCTCCAAGTGCTGGAGAAGTCACTGAGGTGCTGCACTTTGTTGATATCTGAATGGAAGGTTGAGGTTACTTCCACCACACCAAAAATTTTTTTTTAAAACATCTTCAGCTTACAAATCCTTTATGGAATTACAAACAAGAGATTCTCTGGTTACAAAGGAGTGGCATTAGCCCCAGAAAATCAGACTCTCTCCCAGGACATTGCTCAGTGGAGCATGTAACCAGCTTCCGAAGGGAGAGCCTGAAACACCAGCACCATCTGCAGCAGCTTTTCACCTTGCCAAGAGCAAGGCTGGGGGGGCAAAGATAACTTTTATAACACTGTGCTGGTGTTCCTCCCTTGCTGCTGATACCCAAATGTGGCATTTTAACACTGTATCTCACATTGCCCCAGTTTTAATGCAGCTCAGGGGAGTTTTGTGTTAGATTTTAAGTTTGACTGATGAGGGAATTGATGTTGGGCTTCTGTAAGAAATTTGTCTTGTAACAGTACAAAATGCTGATGAAGTAACTAAAACAATACAAAACCACTGTGAAACACATTAAATGGATTAAGAATTGGCTAACATCAGGTCTTAAATATTATTATAACCAGAGAAATTTTCTTAGAGTGGGTGTGTGTTTGGACAGATCCCATAGGGACTACTTCTTGGCTCTACACTATTGTATTTTATCAACAACTTAGGAAAAAACCCTTTAAATCATTATCAAAAATTTTTTCAGATTAAAAAAGCATGGAAAATGGTCAAAAGAAGGAACCCAGGTCACTAATACCAATGGATAATTGGCATTCTGAAGGTAAGCAAGTACAACAAGTGAAGTCACAACATTGGAGAAAGAAGATATTTGACTGACAGGGGATGCAGTGGTTCTACACTGGAAAGCCATGGCCAAAAAAGGGTTGCAAGTCATGGTGAGTAATCAGTTGTCCATGAACTGACCTAATCTTTATATGTATAAGCAGAGGAAATCCAGGGAGAACAGGGTGATAATGGTGTCTGGGTATTTATTCCCTGACTCCTGAAACTGCTGCCAACCCATTGTGCCCTGCTCTTGCATCCACGAAGTAAGTGGGAGGCTGAAAAGCTGGAGACAATTCAAGAAAGAGGCACAAGAATGTACACAAGTCTGTGAAAAATGACTTGCAGGGAGAGATTTAAGGAGCTTGATCCATTTAGCTCATCAAAAGAAAGCCAAAGGGTGGCTGGACACTGATCCAAGAACCTCCAGGGAGAAATTCAGTGTCAGTTGTGCTTAGTCTTGCTAACAGGAATGTCCCATGCCACCAGCTTTGCTCTGAGCACCACCAGGTGCACACCTTGGCCACATCTTGCCACCTTAGCAGGGGGACACACTGACCTTTCTCTCAAAGAGGAGTCCAGGTGCCTGCTCCAACCAGAGCTACAGCACACACTGACAGGTTCCCCAGCTGGTTCAGCCAGGGACCAGGAGCCTGTTGCACACCAGATTTTCAGCATGAATGTGGCCAATGATTCTGGGGCCAGGATCCTCCAGCTCTGTTTTCATGCTGTGGTTTTTGTCTCTGTTCTGATCCCGGTGCCAAAGAAATGTTGCATTGTTTGAGAGATGTGAATCTGGTGGCATAGCCTGTCTCAGGACAAGCACTCCCAAAGCTCTCATCTGATCTCTCAGGAGAGAAGCTGAACCAGAAGACAGAGATCACAGGCTCAGGCAGAGAATTGCTGTGCCTTTTCCCTCAAAATCCAGGAAGGATTATGCACTGACCATCTTGAGCAAGAGAAAAGGGAAAAGGCTGGAGAGCGGCAACACTTCAGAACGCTGTACAGGAGAAAGACATTAAAAATAAGTTATTTACTGAGCCCATATTTCATAAGTATTTATCTCCCTTGTCCTACCTGCCCCTTTTGGAGACCTCTTATCCCATCACTTCAAAGGCCAGTAGCCAAACACGACAGTTACACAAAGGTCAGACGGGTGGTTCACATCAGGATGACTCCATCTGGCTGCAGATCCTGCCTGGAGTGCAGTCCCTCCCTTTGTGTGGGGGTTTTCTTCTCAGCTCTACTGGGAGATGGTTGGAAGCACAATGAGAGGAAAAAAAACAAAAACGGTGAATATGTAACAGGAACAATTTGTTCTTGGATTTAGGGCTGTCCTCGGACAATATGTAAGGCAGTGTTTAAGTGACATATCTGACTAATGAACCCTGAAAGGACTGGCATAATTAATTAATGCCTGGAAGTGATATACAGGGTTATGGAGAAGTTGGAAGTGGGTGTAGCAGAGTGGGATTACGACAGTAGCTGAGAAAAGCCCACACCGTTGGAGGTAGCTTTTCATAGGAGAACAAACTGTGAAGAAAGTACATGCTGAAGAACAAGCTGGATGCTTTAGCACACTTTAAAAGTGTCTTTAACACATTATAAGAATGTGCTAAAAACAGTGTTCCTGTATTTTGCAAGCTGCATATTTTTAATTGCAGCAAATTACTGACTTGCACAAGGTTTAGGCAGCTCTGCTGAAACTCAGGCTGTTATACTTAAGAATAATTGCATGAAATATTCAAATACTGATGAATAAACACGTATTGTTCTGTAGTAACTTCTCAAGAAATTATTGCTTCTTCCAGTTAAACCTTGTGCTGTCTGTAAAGACAACTTTCTTATGGCACTGCTAAAAACTTCTCTGCAAGTGTAAGATATAAGTTGAGGACGTTTTCCTTGATTGCCCACTCAGCTGAATCCTACACAACTGCGACATTCCAAAAGGGCAAAATTGGAGCTGTTTGTTTATTTTCTCTTCAGTGGGAAAACGAAGCTTTTCCAGGGAGGAGCGACAGCAGCTGAAATGAATTCAGCATCACAATGGCAAAACAAGAAGTGCATTCATGTAGCAGCACGTTCGAGTGTGTGCGCCTGAGCCCCTCCGCAGTGTGGTTGCTATGGCGTCTGTGGGTGGTGGTGGAGATGACAGGAGATTCTCAGCACAAATGCCAAACCACGCTCTAATATATCTCATACTGACCTGCTATTAATTCAGTGGCTGCTCTTTTAAATGAGAGGAAAAAAAGAAAAAAAAAAAAAAAAGAAAAGAAAAAAGAAAAAAAAAAGACCAGCTCAACTTTCACTTCCAAAATGGATGTGAAATTCAAACCAGCAGTGGCTGTAGGGGGTGTAAATCACATGACAGAAAGTTTAAAGGTTGGGTGTTTTGATGCTGGGGCTTTCTGAAAATATAGAAGGATTGTAAGGAAATGGAAATAAACTGATAGAACTGATAGTCACATTAAAAAACTGTGACTGTGCACTTGCCCATGGATTTTGCTATAAAATGTAATGATTGTCAGAAATGTGCATTAACTGAAATAGGAGATTTTAATTCCCTGTGAGTTTTTCCTAGTCAAATGTCAAACCTGTAGCAGAGCTGGGTATTCCTTTGGTCCCATTCTCTTTATTTGCAAAAACTTACGAGGTTTCTTTCCCTTGATCTGGAATTAAAAAATTAATCCTTGGTCCTTTTCCTTGGGACTGTGTTTACCATCTTTGTGCCAGAGGCTGGGACTTCTTTTTCAGCTCCATGGAAGCTGTTTTCCATCCATGTGTCCTATACATGCCTTTGTTTGGTCAGGGACAGACACAGTTTTGTGTAATTTCAATCATCTGTGTCTTTATCAAAGATGACTGGCTACTTAACAGTTATATTAACTCTAACATAGCTCCACACCAGTCTTGAGTATTGAAACCAAATTATATAGGAAGCAGAAGAAACAGATTTGTGTTTTCTACTCCAGATTAGCCTTCCATGAACATCCTGTCTGGACCATTCTAGAGGCTGATGGCTTCGTGCTTGTAGGGAGGTGACACCCTTCCTGCAGGCACACACTTCTGGAACTGCTCTGAAGGCTGATATCAACAGGAATTCAGGCTCTGCTGCCACTGGGATCTTCCCAGGAGAGCAACCTGCCTTAAACCTGGGCTTCTCCAATGGCTGTGAGAGGTTGTTTTGTGGTGAAAGGTGGGAGTAGGACATTGGTGCTGATTGCCCTGGGAGTAAAACCACACCACAAACCAGCTCAGCAGAGGATGTGAAACAAGCTCAGAGTTGCCAAGGCTTATTCTGTCTTTCCTTGCATTGTTTCTTGCCCAGCAGATCCTGACCAAGGTCACAGCCAGGGATTTGTCCAATTCCATCAGCCCCAACCCCAGAGCAGCCTGAGCAGAGAATACTGGGGCCATGGACAGAGAGCACATGGGCTCACTGCACAGAGGCAGCCAGGGATTCTCATTCTGTACAAGCATTTCAGTTCATCTGCCTTTTTCATTCAGGAGCATTAACCTACAGTCTAATACAATTATGTACTATATGCTCTTAAATTTTTAATTAGTTACATGCATTCAAGAGCAAATGGGCCCTTTTTCCCCTGATACACACATAGAGCTCCTCTCAGACTTAATGGGGTTTACATGGGTTTATCAAGTGATAATAAAAGCCTAAACACTGTCTTCTGCTGACATTTACTGGGTAATTCCTGCTCTCAGCAGACAGGGAGTGTACCTGGGCACTATTAAGGGTAATGTAACAAGGTGAAAAAACATTTAAGGTTAATGCTCAGCTTTACCCATGTTACATACGTGGTTCTTTTGGAAATGTTATGACAAATCCCACAGAAGGAAGCAAATCAAAGTAAAAACTGATTTAAAAGCCATGGGTGGGTTGGGTGGGTGTTTTCTCCCCTGCAAAGGGCACATCTGTACATTGAAACATCTGGGTGAGTGTCTGTAGGAGGCTGCAGGAGCAGAGCGGGTGGCTGCGTGCAGCACCTCTCTCTTGCTCTGGGGGATACTTGAAGGAGATAACAGCAGCTGGGCTGCTTTGAGCTATTTCCATGTGCCTCCAGTCTCTTGTCAGGCAGGCATGAAGCAACAAGTCCTTCAGTGCTGCCTCAGCATTCCTGGCTGGAAATGGGGTTTATTCCCAAAGGATGGGACTTACTTCTCCCAGCTTCAGCTCTTTGCACCACAGGTGCCTCCCATGTCCCTAAAGTTCTATTGTCCCTAAAGCATCTAAAGTCCTTACCCCAGTACTAAGGAGTAAAACTACTGCACCTGAAGTTCTGTGACAGCAATTCCACCTGAACTATGCAAGATTGTCCCTGGCTTCTCCATGATTTTTAGCTAAGAAGCTGTGGCCTGTTTTTCCCCCCAGAAGTGCCTTGATCTTTAATGGTGAGAAGAAACCACTACAAATGAGTCTGCACAAGGTGTGTCTCATCCCTGTACTGTCCAGGCAGCTTTGGCACAAGAAGGGTCACATCATAAACTGGATAACTGAAACACAGCCATTGCCACAGTTGCTCAAAACATTTTAAAATCTTCTCATATTACCAACATTTTTAATGCTTTGAGGGCTGAACTTTGCATTAAGAATTTGCTTTCTGTCAAGGTTTCTCATGCAACACAGAAACACACAGCCTGGATGTATTTTCTATGCAGGTTCAGTATAGAGTGTCAATATTGTCCTCCCAGCCGTTTCTGATGTGCCATAGCAGAGGTGATTCATAGAATCATCAAATGGTTTGAGTTGGAAGGGACCTTTAAGATAATCCAGTTCCAACCTCCTGCCATGGGCAGGACCACCTTCCACTAAACCAGGACTTTCAAAGAGGCAGCATGATGGGAAGGGAGCATGGAAACATAAGCAAATTAATTCACTGTTCATACAAATTCTAGCCACATGCATCCCAGAGAAAATCAGATTGGTGTTAGCAACACCATGCTTTTATTGGAAAAATCGAACAGGAAAACCTCTGCAGTGCATGACTGCTCCAGGCTGAACTGCTGCTGGACAGATGCTGAAAACTGATCTCCCCAAGCACCCCACAGCCAAGAGGGACATGCATTTATTGTGCCACCATAACACAGCTCCATGGAAGAGCCATGTGATCTGCTGCCTTTTATCCAGTGGCTGAAATAAAATAGGAGAACTGGTGTTTTTTTAAACTTTCATATTGGAAAACTTGCCTGTTCTAAGGGGAATGTGGTGCAGGCTCAGCTGCAGGCAAATACAGCCAGAGGCATCCCACACACATACCAGCACATACACAGGGAGCCATACACAATATGCAAACACCCTGAAATCCCAAACAAATATCTCAAAAATCACTTGTGCTCCAGAGGGAACAAGGGGCCTGCCCACACACAGAATTAACAAGTTAATTAGTGTTTAAATATTTCCTTGCAACCTCTGGCACTATTACTGCTTCAGTGAGTGTAAAACTAGCAAGAACAAGTGACTGGTGGAAGAAGAATGACTCTGGTTTTCAATATGCTCTGATAAATGATAAAAATCATGCAGGTAAACTGTGCATGGTTTTTATTACAGCTTTACTGTGGCATGATTGGGAACTGAGGGAAATGCTTCTTTTTGAAACCATATTCATTTTGATCTAGGAGTGACCTTTTAGTATGTTCAGGTCCCTGCAGGGGAGACAAAGGTATTTGTGGTCTTCTGTAAGAAAGGATGAGGAAAAAAAAGCACTTCAAGATGACATAAAAGCAAGGATCAGCCAAAGGGAAATAAATTTTCATGGTCTGAAGTATTCACCAGACTTGCTGATTTATTCATTTTGATACATTCCCCTATGTGACCTCGTGGTGGGATGTGGTTTGTTGGTTCTGCCATGAAGACTCCCCTGGAGCTAGAGGAGATTGGGGTATCTCTGCTTTAGCTGTGGGCAGTGAAGTACTGCTCATCCCTTTCTGCAGTTGTTTTAATATTTACCCACCTGGGAAGGAAGCTGTGATTTGTTCTGTTATCTCCTTTGAATGCCACCAGCTGAGGTAGTGCTGGGAGAATCAGAGACATGCACAGCTCCTTACTGTGGTTCCATAGTGATTTATATCATAATCTACACTCCTTGGTTTGGTTTTTGGTGGGGTTTTTCCTTGATTGTTTATTATTTTTTGGGTTTGTTTGGGTTTTTTGTTTTGTATTGTTTTGTTCTGTTTTGTTATAGAATAGAATAGAATAGAATAGAATAGAATAGAATAGAATAGAATAGAATAGGAAACTTCAGTTGGAGGGGACCTTCAATGAACATCTACTCCAACCACCTGACCAATACAGGGTTGACCAAATGTTAAAGTATATCTTAAGAACATTGTCTGAAATTTTTTAACTCAGTGATTTTTAATTTACCCTTAATTTGCCAAGTTTGCAGGCTGCTTCTGAAGCAACATTTTGCACCACTTGTGCTGTGAGTATTGAAGCTGCACATTTCTTTCTAGGCCTTTGGGAACTGAGTTATAATTTAGGTACTTCTGCTTCCAGAAACATGACTAGCAAATCAAAATGCAAAGTCCTTGAATACTGCATTTTAAAAAATCATGAGCAGTGAAGGGTTTGCAGGCTGAAGCACTCTGTGACCAGAATGACTAGCTAAGAGTCTGGCAAATAGTTTTTTCACAGGACCAAGGCTTTATGGAAACATGCATCAAGGAGGGAGAGGGAAAACGCGACCACTTTAGTGCCTAGCAATTGCTGCCTGCATTACAGTGCTGACAGCCCAACACTTCACAGTTGGCCTCTCTTGAGGGCTGATAAATAGTTTGATTTTATGTGAGATCCTTTGTCTAGAGAAGTTCCCTCGTATGCACAAGAATCAGATCAATGTTCTGAGCACAGCTGCAGCAAGGCAGCTGGCTGCCATCAGGACATATTAATTCACCTCTCAGTGTTCTCCAGCTTTGCCACCAACTCTTTTTCTGACCTTGAGCGAGGCGTTTTATCCATTCAGGTACCTCCTGATGTGCCTGCAGATGGGAATCCTTCCTTCTTTCAGTGACTGCTATCCATTAGCTAAACCTGAACCTATAATGTGCTTTGAGCTCTTCAGATGACACATCACAGCAGTGCAGGTGTTACTGAAACATGCAGGTAGAAGCACTAAAAAAGTCTGGAAATGACTCTCACAGCCTTGATTGCCTGTGTGCAATTGTCCTTGGTGCATTCTGGACACAAAGATCTGAGTGGTTTGGTTTTTTTTTTCTTTTAGGCATGAAGAAGGGGATCTATGGCCCAGAAAGCAAATTGTGTCCTGGGATGCATCAAAAGCAGCATGGCCTGAGTGAGGGAAGGGATTCTACCCCTCTGCTCTGGTCAGACCCCACCTGCAGAGCTGCATCCAGCCCTGGGGCCCAGCATAGAAAAAGAGGGAGCTGTTGGAGCAAGTCCAGAGGAGGCCACAGAGATGATCAGAGGGATGGAGCAGCTCTGCTGTGAGGAAAGGCTGAAAGAATTGGGATTGTTCAGCCTGGAGAAGACTTTGGGGTGACCTAATTCTGGCCTTCCAGTACATGGAGCCTGCAGGAAAGATGGAGAGAGATTATTTACAAGTGCAGAGAGTGGCAGGACAAGGAGGAATGGCTTCAGACAGAAAGAGGACAGGTTTAGGTTGGATATTAGAAAGAAATTCTTAACTGTGAGAGTGGTGGACACACAAGTTGCCCAGAGAAGCTGTGGAACAATTCCAGCCCTGGAAATGTTCAAGGCCAGGTTGGATGGCACTTTGAGCAACCTGGTTTAACATAGGCTGTCCCTGCCCCTGGCAGGGGGATTTGGATCTGGATGATCTTGAAGGTCTCTTCTAAACCAAAACATTCTGTGAATCTATGATCCTGTGCATATTCCTAATTTTATTAGAAAACTGTTCATCCCTTTAACCATTAAGATAAAAACTAAATAAATGGAAGTAAACCTCAAGTGTTTTCTCCTCCCTTCTGGTTTACACAACTGATAGGCACACTTGTGGGTACTTACCTTCCAACTTTTAATTATATTTAACAATTGTATAAGGTCAAGAAATCAATATGATTTTTTTGCCAGACAGGCTCCATACCCCAGTTCCCAACCCCCAGTCCCTCAAGTATCTTTACTGACACTGTTACAATGCACAGGGCTGGAGTGAAAAGACAGAAGTGAGATCACTTTATTGATTATTGCTTTTAAGGATTTAACATTTCCAAACTCTGTTCCAAAGGACTGTGCCATTTGGAAACTGCAGGCCTGAGAACCCCAAGGGTGAAAATGTATCTGCCACCGCAAATGACCCCAGCCCTATCCAAGGAGGGCAGGAACAGGAGAAAAGAAGGGAAGGGAAAGAAAAGAACTGATGCACTGATGATTTATGAGCTTCCTTTTAGTCCCAACATTCAGGATGGCCCCAGTCTATGTGCTGCCAAACTTTTATCAGGATACATCCCCAATCCCAAGGATTTCCTTGCATAATAATAATAATGGATACTAAATAGTAGCATTTATTGTAAAAAAAAAAAAAAAATAATAAAAGCAGATTAAAGGCTTGTTCCTCAGTTGGGTTGAACAGGGGCAGCTCTGCTCACTACTCTGGCCACACTAAGGCAATGAAGGATTTGGTTCAGATAAAATTAGGCACCAAAAAAAGGACTTGATCTTCTTTTCCTCTAGGAGTATCATTAGCTCCTTCCTTAGTCCTTTCTTCCAAAATTCTGCCAAAGAAGAGAGGAAAATGGATGAGTCATTGCAAAGCTGCAAATATTTGGCCAGTCTAACAGAGTAAAAGCCATTCTCCTATAGATTCTCTTCCTCTGTGGGCTCACTGCGGTTTATTTTAGCTCATGAATGAATGTATCAAGTTGTCTCTTGAAATTCAAGACAAATACTTTAATTCAGAGTAAAAAGGCAAAATAATGAAGGATTGTTGCTCCATGTGCTTAAAAATAAACATCATCAAGCCTGTATTTAAGGATGTCATGCATTCCACAGGTGACTTTCCGGTAATTCTAATACTTCACTCTACAGCTGCAGCACAAGAAAGACAACAGAAGCCTAAATTCCTCATTTATTGTGGTCAATAGTCATACATTTGTGTTATTTTTCTGAGGGGATATTGTTCAGCTCAGTAGCTTAAAAATAACACTCCTATTGCTATTGAATTGGTTCTTTTCCATTTTTGTTTCCTGTGAAGTATTTCTCAGGCAGAGACTGACTGAAGTGGGGCAGGGATTGGATCTATCCACAGAAGAACAAGTGCTGAGGACTTTCTCCTAATTTCTACTTGATGTAAATAAAACTGCTGCAACTCTTCTCCAGCCCTAGAGAAAGATTATAGTCTGCACTGCAGGGAAATTACAGACAAACTCGAAATCCAGAAGCTCCACTGCCAAACTTCATGTATGTAAAATTCACTTTTCTACCTTTCCACAATCACACTGCCTTCAAATAGCTCAGTGGTTAAATCTCTCAGGTAGCACATTAAAGGAACTTGTGCAAGAGAGCAACCCTGTGCACAAAATTAGTTAGACTTCTTTTGGGATACAATTACCTAAGAAAAACATAAATAATAGCTTTCAATTCACAAATAGCAATACAACAGTAAGAGTAAATACACGCATTTGTGATCAAAATAACAACAACTGGAAAATTAATAACTAGTTTTATTAATAAATTTTTGTAAAAGAGGAGTACTAATTTATACCATGAACAGTTTTAAATTGAAAGAGAGCAGGTTTAGATTGAATGTTAGGAAGAAATTCTTTACTCAGAGAGTAGTGAGGCCCTGGCAGAGATTGCCTGTGGATGCCTCATCCCTGGAAGTGTTCAAGGCCAGGTTGGATGGGCTTGGAGCAACCTGGGATAGTGGAAGGAGTCCCTGCCCATGGCAGAGGAGTTTGAACTGGATGATCTTGAAGGTCCCTTCCAACCCAAACCACTCCATGATTCCATGGTTCTATCAATGTGTACCTTCATAGACAAGAATTTGCATTTTAAGCATGAAATCTGCCAAATGTCTTAACAGGATTTTTATGACATGTTTATACATATTTTATAACATATTTACTGCTTCTCTTTATTACATTTTGGTCACATTAATCTGATTTAAATCATAGTGTAAGAAAACACTTAACAGGAGCATGAAAAAAATCTCCACACTTGCTGCACCTGCTTGGTAAATAAACAAAGCAGCTCAGCCTGTAACCAACTCAACACAAACAGATTTTTTAAAAAGTCTGACGCAGGAGCTGATCTAGCAACATCAAAACAAAACAGTAAGGAAATCTTTGCTTCTCTGTTACACACAGCTCCAGTCCCTCACTGAAACTGTAGGAGGGTTTTTATTAAGATACAGATAAGAGGGTTGAGAAAACAACAACTGCAGGAAGAAAGAGAAAAAAATCTGGCTTATACACTTTGTTTTCAGTGTTCAGCAAATTCAACCCCTTTTATGAACCTCTCCTAATTGTAACCCCTGGTATCTTCCCATAGGATCACATTGCTATGCCAATTTTATGGACTAGAACCTGAGGCATCAAAACACTGAATGACATTAAAAACGACATGAAGTTCAAAGCAGATAAAAAGACCTAAGATTGCACTGCTGGTTCTGACTTGTAAACAATGTGACAGCTAAAATCCTGTGTATCTGTTATGCTGAGAAGTAATACTCTTACAAAGTTAATATTGTGATGTGTAAAAAAAATGTTTCTAAATAAAGAGGGTAACATTTCAAGAACAGAGGGAGAGAAACATTTCAAGAACAAATTCTGATTAAAAGCTGTATTACAGAAGATACACCTGCTATCAATTCACTTTTTTATACCTAAAGGTGATGTTGATGCAAGAATTTTCGATTGCCCCAAAGAGCAAAATTTCAGTGCAAACTGAAATGCACCTGGCAGGATGAGATGATCTTTCAGGTCACTTCCAACCTGAAACATTCTTTGTGATTTTAAATCAAATCACAGATCTTCTCTCTCACCTTTTTTTGGTGTGCAATATTCTTCCTACAAAGTAAACAAACTGAGGTGAGGTATTGAGGCAGTCAGACACAAAGGCACTTCAAAGAACACCTTGGAAAATTGTTGTGCCTGTACTGAGAGAACCAGGGCAGAACTGTGAGTAACATGGACAAGAAAACAATGTCTTCTAAACATACCTGCTATGGTTTTTAGCTCCATACTTTATTTGGTCCAGACACTCTCTCGAAAAACTTTGTTTTACTGCAAGAGCAGTATCCTTTTTCTGCAGAATCCTAAATGAGAATAAATGATCAATTTTTAATTAGGCAACTCAAGAAAATTACAATGCTCTTTTATTCCACTTTTATTCCAGCTGTCAAAGCAGCACAGGATGAACAAATTAGAGGAATGAGAGAAATCTTTCTATGTCCTGGCTGACTTAAATTTATGAGGTCACTGTTTCAGTGGTTCCCAAGTAATGATTTCACATGGACAGCAGGGACTCTATGCAACCATTGTAAAATGAACTCCCACGGGTCAGCAGCATCTCTCCTGTAACTCAGGGTAACTCTTTTTACCAAGATGGAAGTGTAATGCAGGAGGATTTTCTCTGAAACAGGATAGAGGACAGGAACACTCACCCCTGAAAGCTGGAGAGGGGCTTTTTCCAAGGGCATGTACTAAGAGGAACTATGGGGATTGGCTTCAAACTGACAAAGAAATTTGTAGGTAGCACAGATGAGCAGAGAGAGACTGGAAAATAAAGAAAATATTTTAAGGATCAATATTCATATATATTCCAAATCATTCACTAAGTGTGAGGTTGATCAGCAATTCCCACAGAAAACAGTCTCTCTCCTTAATGTACCTGGGTCTGTGTTCGAAAACACATTCTCAGAAAATGATTCTCTGGTATCTAAAATGTCATTTGAAGTGTCCAAAAAAATTGCAAAAAGGACATCTTTCATTATGCTGTTTGCTCAGATGTTGGGAAAAATGCAAAATGTTGCAAAAAAAGACAAATTTTCTCAGATGTGGTCACTGTAACCTTTTAGCTGATGGCCATTCAGAATATTAGCTGAAATTATCATATATGGAGAAAGCTTAACATAGGCTTAAAAATAAAGCAGCAGAAGTGTTCTGCACCAGTCATCCCTGCCCTCTGTGCTTGCTGGATGCACGTCCCAGGGGCCCAGTGGAGATGGGAGGATTGGATCCACACACTCACATCTGACTGCTGTACGTGTGCTGAAATTTGCATTAAGTACAAGAACCCCTTTGATCAAAACATGCACACATTTTACACATCAAGGGGCTCTAGGAAAAGTGTAAGCTTCCAGAGCAGCTGGAGGAATTTAGGGAGGGATTTTACAGAGAACAGAGTATGATGCAACTGTCACAGTTCCTGCAAAAAACTGACTTGATGTTTTTATGACAAAGAACCAGGACTGCATAAAGACAAAATCCATTTTAAAAAGGAGATTTTTTGATAGCTGTAGGATCTGGGGTTGCCTCAGAACTGAACAAGCTGAAAGGCGGTGTCTTTACTGGGAAAGCCACCAAGTGCAATCCTGGATGTAAGCCCTGGGGATCTAATCCTGGTTGTCCCAGGAGTGTGCTCCACTGACTGGGCACAGTTTTGAACATCCTCATTCACTCCTGAGCCTTCCTGGGCACCACAGCTCAAGGCAGAAAAAACACAGAAAACAGCAGAATATGAGTCAAAGAATTCACATGTTTCTAGATATCCTTAAGACCTCCATTCCTTTATGCTTCTGGGTCTCAAGAGAATGAAATTTTAAAATATAGGGTTTGATTTGGCTCAGCACCAAGTTTGCCTGAGGTTTGGTTGGGAGATTAAAACAAAACAAAACAAAACAAGAATTTAACTTCAGTCTTGGAAGCCAAAATAAAATGCAAAGACGAGACTCTGTGATGGGAAGTTCGGCCCTTGAGGATAAATCATGAATTTTACTTCCCTTGCCATTGCACCGGGGCTCCACCTGAAAGGGTCCTGACTTCATTCCTTCCTTGGGACTCACTAAGCCAATGTGGGATCTTTCCTTTCTTTCTAGAAATCAAAGCCACCACTCAGGGGAGGGATTTTGTTTTATTTTCTAGAAAGACAAATGAACTCCTGGGTCCCATGACTGCACCTGGTCATGCTGCAGGGTGAGGTAAGTGTTGTACAGTACCACTGGGGCAGGGATGCTGCAAACCCACATCAGAAAATGCAGACTCAGTGCTGGGAGTGTTCCCTTCATGCCATGTTTGGTTTCTGCCAGTTAAATCCAGAACAGAAATTGTCTTGTTTTTGTTTTGTTTTGTTCCCCACTGGGAAATCTAGGAGGTTATTACCCTTCCTCTAATTAACACATTAACATTTGCTTTGGAGGTCTTAGTTAATAACAGCAACTCATCAAGTGGGTCCCCCAGCTGCTGATTTGTTTTTTTCACACCAGATTTTTTACCTGAAATTTCCTTCCTGATCCTGTGTGGGTTTGCCAGTTTCCCTTGGAGCTTTTCTTAACAATTTCTTTGTGGGGTTTTTTTTTTTGTTTAATAAATTAGAAAAACCTCACTGGTGACTTTCCATTCAGTTCCTACTCCAGGCACTGCCTAGAAATGCTGATATAATGCTTTATCTTTTTTTTTTTTTTTTTTTTTTTAATCCAAAAGGAAGCAGAGATGTATAAACATTCATATTTTGCTGCCTTTAATAGTATTTACTATGTACTTTCCCTTCATCAGTGCCAGAGTACTATGTAGACTCCTTACATATGCAGTTGACTACTTCATCTGAGGTTGATTTAGGTGACTTAAAAAAAAAATAAATCCTCTTACAATGAAGGATGTTACTGTGCATTATGTGAAATATTTAGCATCTTGCCATTTTCTCCTTTTTTTTTTCCCAAATCCCCATTTCATCAGCACAGCTTGAAATAGCCCTACAGTTCAGAGCTACCTGCTCATTCTGGTTCCTTTAATGAATATTTACCATCCTGCAGAAAAGTGGAGGATGCCTGGCTGCAGCTGTGCTCCCAAACACCGGAAAGAACTCGTGCTCTTCAGAGCCATTACCCCCAGCTCTGTCACTTAATAGAAGGAAAGACAATACAAGCTACACTATAATGAAATTTCCTACCTTTTTGTTTATACCAGGTTTAATAAGCCCTGTAAATTAAATGAGGTAATGGCATGGACTGTTCAAATAATACCAGTAGCATTAAACTAAATGTCTTCCCTCCATATTAATCATTTCATAATAAATTATAGGGGACAGTTGTCTTTTCCACCAACCAAAAACCTCTGTGTTGAGCAGGCAGGAAAATAATTTTACATTTCTACACAAGTTCTTGAGAATCAGAAGAAAACAAGGATCTTAGAAGACAAAGGAGTAAATCAAAACTTATAGAAGTTTAGCTGAGTAAAGATTTGGGCCAATTACCAGGGCTCTCCCTCACTTAATTGAGAAAAATAGGGGCTATCAGACAGTAATTATTTGGAATCTCAATAGGCAGGAAGAATGGATGGATGGATGGATGGATGGATGGGTGGATGGATGGATGGATGGATGGATGGATGGATAGATGGATGGATGGGTGGGTGGATGAATGGATGGATGGATGGATGGATGGATGGATGGATGGATGGATGGACTACTGGAAGTGCCTTTCTCACAGGCAATTAGTTTGGATGAGGCCCTAAAACTGGAGGGGAAAAAATGGCAGAGATTTGTATGTGGGTGCCTTGTAGTGCAGACAGAAACCCTGACTATCACCCTGCTCCTGCCTCATGACTTTCTGCTGAGATTATTGGTTTGGTTAATGAAACTTTTCACTGAACATCACCACATCTCCCCTCTCCCAGCTGAGAGCTCAGCTTTTATGGGGCTTTCTCTACATTTGACCAAAACCTGGATTCTGTCACACAAGAGATTCCCTCACATTTTTATCAGTCAGTACGTTGCTGAAGGTTTCTGCTTTGATGAGCAATCTTCTGATGAAGGAAAGCAACAAGAAACCAACAAAAAAACTCTCATCAGGACCTGAAACAGAGTGTTCAGGATTTACTCCAAAGCATCAATGTGATAGATTATTTTGGGCTTGCCTTCATCCCATCAGAACCAATGAACTCCCAGGGACTTCAGACTACACCCTTTTTTTCCATATGGAAAAGTGAAACTATTAGAAGATAGAACAGAATGTACGAATCAGATTCACAGCTCTACCACTGCTCTGTTTTTTGTCTCTCTCCTCCATAAATCACCTGAATAACTCTTTAATAGTTTTTCCACCTGTAAATTGGAGAGAATTGGTACACTGATGTTGTTCAGAGAATCTGCAGAGCATAAAGTTCTAGAAATACAGGAATAACTATTTATTATAGCTATTAGCAAGGATACTTGAAAAAATGCCTAAATGAAGAATGTTTATTAAACCTTTAAATTAAATCAATTGAATATACAATGCATGACAGAAAGTAGGGATTGCTGGGATAGCCCTGGAGAGGAGCTGTTTGGTTTTAGGCCTGGTCATCCAGTGAATTATTTGTGTTTTTGGCAACTCAGATACTGTTTCATCTTTTCCATCTTCTTCACAAGTTTGCTCAGAGGCTACAGCACTCTGACATCTTTGGGTGAAAGCAAAGACAAAAGAGGAAATGATCAGTAATTGAGATCAAATTCTGGGAAGGGTCATTTAGTGCAATTCCCTGCTGTTGGTAACGAGTGTATCATAAAAATTTATGAAGCTCCACTTTCCCTTTCATTTTCTCTTTCCAGTATTTATACCATCCTTTCTCTGTATATTAATCAGAACACAAGCTCCTATTTCGCTGTCATTTCCTCCCGTTTTTACCATTCCAGTCCTCAGGAGCATTTGATTTTTCCTGTGTGTTACCATGAACATAGTCTTTATTGATGTCTCCCAACTTTCTGGCATCAGTAGTTTTAATTAGCACATTTCTATCTTTTCTGGCAAGAGCATCAATAGTGATCCCAAGACCAATAATCATAAAATAAATGAAATAATTCTTCCCTCCCTCTTTCCTTCTTTCATTTCTGCATAGTGATCCAGCTTCAATAGAAAAGATCCAGTGTGTTTGGTATCCTGTCTCTGAGATATCCAACAGCCTGCTGGTTATTTCTGCAGCAGATGGATGGAATCTCTGCAAAAGATGGATGGAATACTGGACTGCTATTTAAAAAAGTTTCTAGAAATCATTTTTATATGGTGCTCAGTGCATTTGTATCATGCTCAGAGACAATGGATTGGCTCCTGGAGGGGCTTGGGACATTTAAGGTGGGATTCACCCAAAAAACTGTGTTTAAAATCTAGGTCCCTACTTGTTCCATGTCTCCCTTGAGTTTCATTATGGTGCCTAGTAAACTAATAAATGTAGGTAAGCTTAAGAGTGGGACTTGTCTTACCCTGAAGTAAACTGCCCAGATTTTATCAGTGAAATTCACATTCCAAATACCATTGATTATATTGAGCAGTTCTCCATCAACCTTTGTTAGATGCAGTCCAGGAGCTGGACTCGATGGTCCTTGTGAGTCCCATCCAATCCAGGATATTCTATGATTCTGTGCCCCTGCCTCCAGTTTCCAGACACATGGTAGCTTCCAGAGGTAGAAATCTGGGATCTGCTCAAGCTCCAGATACCTGGGGCAGGCAGGAGAGCAAAAACTGAGTTTGGCTGCCATGAGAGATAGGGGAAAGATTAATAGAGACATTTAAAATGGCTCTTTCCTAGAATCACAGAATCATTAAGGTTGGAAAAGACCTCCAAAATCATCGAGCCCAACCACTGAGCAAACGCAACCACGTCGACTAAACCACAGCACTGGGTACCACATCCAATTATTTCTTGAACACCTCCAGGGATGGTGACTCCACCACCTCCCTGGGCAGCCTCTTCCAATGCTTGACAAGCCTTCCCATGAAAAAATTCTTCCTGATGTCCAACATGAACCTCTCTTGGTGCAGCTTGAGGCCATTTCCTCTTGTCCTGTCACTGGTTGCCTGGGAGAAGAGGCTGATTCCCACTTTTCATCTGGAATGTGGAGCTCCGGGCTCTTCAGTACAAGACCTGGAGCTCCTGGAATGGGTTCAGCAGAGATGATGAAGGGACTGGAAGAGCTCTCTTTTATGAGGAAAACCTGAGGGAGCTAGGGCTGTTCAGCCTCAAGAAGAGATGACTGAGAGGGGACCTCATCCCTGTCTGTCAGTGTCTGCAGGGAGGGCTCAGAGCATGGACCAGGCTCTGCTTGGTGTGCCCAGCAATGGGACAGGAGGAACGGGCAGGAACTGATGCCCAGGAAGTTTCACCATTGCCCAGAGAGGGTGTGGAGTCTCTTTCACTGGAGATATTCCAGAACTGTCTGGACACAATCCTGTGCCTGTGCGCTGTGGTGACCTTGCTTGAGCAGGGAGGTTGGATCAGATGACCCCACTGTAGTGCCTTCCAACCTTTCCCATTCCATGATCCTGTGATTTCAGACTTGTTATTAAATATACGCGATGACTGACGGGCACTCAAATGCTGTGGTAATTTTTAAGTAAATTCTAAATATTTCCTTGAAAGAGATTATCACAGAAACACATAACCTAAGGTAAGGTAGGGTAAGGACTGGGTAAGGTTGGAAGGGACCACAGATTATTCTCAATTGGAAGGAACCCACCGGGATCACCGAGTCCAACTTGCAATGGCCCACACGGGGACCGAACCCACAACCTCGGCGTTATCAGCACCAGGCTCTGCCCGGTCCGAGCCCCGGATCAAGCAGGGTCATCCCAGAACACAGACACGGGATCTGGGATACCTCCAGGGAGGGAGACTCCGCAACTGGAATATCCCAGTGTTAGCACAAGAGAACAACTGTGCCAGCCGGTGCCACTGAGCGAGGACAGGGGATTAAACTTCGCCTCTCCCCGAGCAAATTCGCCAGATCCCGTCAGGATCTGCGCTGCCTCGGGGAAGGAGAGAAGCAGGGAGGGAGAAGAGCCCTTGAGGCGGGAGCGGGGCCGGGACGCGCCTTCCCCACCTGCCCCGCCTCGCTCCCTGAGGGGCGGCACCGTGACCCCCCCACAGCCATGTTGGGGGGGGCAGCGGCGCATCCCATGGTGCAGCGCGCCGGGAGGGCGGGGAGAGAGGGACGGAGGGAGGGAGCGGAGGAGGAGGGAGGCGGCACTGCCCGCGCAGACCCTCCGGAGCCTTCTCCTCCTCTTCGTCCTCCTCCTCCTCCTCCTCCTCCGCCGCGGCT
>WEIU01019054.1:335020-350028 GCA_013389925.1 Aegithalos caudatus | reverse complement strand
GAGCCGCTTCCCTCCCCGGGAAGGCAGGATGGGAAGGGGATGGAAGAGGAGGAGGCTGCGGGGAGAGGTCATCTGCTGCCCCGCCTGCCCTGTCCCCCACCCCGGGTGATCCGGCCGCCCCCTGCGCCCTGCCCGCCCCGCAGCCCCGGCCGGTCCCACCGGATGTGTCGGGAGGCGGCGAGGTGGAGCGGGACGGTCCGTAAAGTAAACAAAGGGAAAGGGAAGGGAGGAGGAGGAGGTGTCCCCTCGCTGCCGGAGCCGGACCGCCCGGCTTAGCCCCTTCCCCTCCTCAGGCGAGCGCGTAAATTGGTGGCTGCCTCTTGGAGCCGGAGCGGGAGCGCAGGGGAAGTGGTTGAGGTTTCTTCTCTTTAGGGTTTGAGGCTTTTTTTAGGTGTGTGGGCTTTGGGGGTTTATTTTTGGTTTGTTCTGCTGCCGCGCTCGCTGGGACCGTGTGATCCAAAAAGAATCGGGGCAGCGCTCCGGTGCCTTAACCCGGGGACAGCCCCCGGCGTCTGCAGCGGGGAAGGCGGGGAGCGGCGTCCCCTCAGCGCGGCTCCGGCTCGGCCCGGGGCTGCCACAGAAGTTGGAGCGCACAGAGGAGCCTTGGCACTTCTTGGAGAAATCTGATATATTTTTTTTTCGTTTTCCGCTTGTAAACCTGATTTTGGAGTACAGTGAGAATTGCAGCTGTAACAGAGAACCGTTCTCCTCAAATCCCCGCGACTAATTGTGAAGCATATGCTGTACGTTGCCAGTTCTCACATCTATTCTCTTCCCAGACCTCCTGTGCCTTGGTGATGCTTTTTTGGGACAAGGGGTAGACTTTACTCTTTGATTTCCCGTTCTTTTTTTGTTGTTTTCTTGCTGAAAGAGTGTTGGTTGTTGTTTCTGTGTTAGCTGCCCCGCGGTGAGCCCTGTTCGGTGCTCTGGGAGCGGGGTATCCTGCAGGCCCTGGCACTGGAGCAGGGTCAGCCTGGAGCCAGGTTTGTGGCACTTTCACTGGGATAGGAGCAGTGCTGTAGTAAAGGCATTTCAACAAAAAGTTCACTTGAAAAGAGAAACAATTTGGGAATTCATATTGAAGTATTTAATGCAAATGTTAGTGTAAGAGTGAGTGGGTGTTTTAGTGTCCCTTAAAATTCACACTCCTTTGACATTAGGTTGTTTGATGTATTTTTTTCCCTTCCTGGATTCATTGGAAAAGTCCCACATTCCTTAAAGCTAATCTGCCTTTATCATCTCTGGTTCTGTTAAACTTGAGTAAGGTTAGGAGTGCAACTGGATTGGGGCCAGAAAATATTAAATGTTACACAGTTAATTGGAACAATTCATTATCTCACTGATATTGCCCATGTCCAAAATTCCACCACTTCCTTTCTCCACCTGTCCTTTTGTTGTTACCCCTGAAATCAGGCTGTTCCCCTTTGTGGGAGCACCTTTGCCTGTGATTTGTGGATGGGGAACACAGCCCTTGGATTTCTTTAAGCAGGGTTTGTGGCTGAGATTCTATACAGAATCTGTGTGTGTGTCTTTGAGATCAATCCATGCAGGAAATTTAATGGACCTAAAATCTGGGATCCTGTTAACAGAACAAACAGGGAAGAGACACTGGTTGCTGGACAAATTGTCTCTCACAGGACTGCAAAAACTCTACAGGCAACTCAACAAGAGGAAAACAGTTCTGAAATTAATTTGTCTTTTTTATTATGTCTTAAATGCAGTTTTTGTGGAAGATGGCTGGGATTGATGTTTGTGTTGGTTGACCTGTTATTTTGCAGAAATGTTAAAATATATACATGAAAGGAAAAGGATATAGTGCTTTTTTTTTCAAAAGCTCTATGCTGGTTTTGGCCTCAGCCTTGGGTATTAAAGGTACAAAGCATGTGTAATGACACAGCAATCAACTAGCAGCCTGTTGGAATACTTCATCCAGAAACAAATATTCTTAGAATAGCACTCATGTCTTGAATGTGTAATTTGCTGAAATAACTTTAAAAATTCTTTCAAGATACCTAGTGATGTGACTTTGCTTCAGAGTGTGTTACCTCTTGTGGAAAGGGCTTTTTTTTTAATGCAATGGTTTACCATATGAGGAATAACTGAATGGGGCATCTCAGTATTATGAACTCCACCAAGCTAATAGATATTTTGGGGAGGATGATAGGAGGAGAGAAAAGCAGGAGTTTTCTAGAGATTAAGTAGTACAAAAAGTGGCTTTGATGGTTTAGGAGATTGTGTTCTGGTTTTTTAATGCATCTATGAATGTGGTAGGTTGGGTTTTTTTCTCCACTAGGAGGGTAACTAAAGAATCAATAATTTATTTTGTATAACAAAATTATATATTTTTTCCCTGGTAGGCACTGCTGTGTGTAGTAGTGTGGTCTTTATTTTGATATAATATTCATAATAACGATACAGGCACTCCCATTCATTTTATGTCTTTTAGGATTTATGGAAAAGTCCTTTTCCCTGTGAAAAAGAACTTTCTGTCTTCTCAAAGCATAGTTTTGAAGAATATTGGTAACAATAAATAGGTTGTAATTTTGCTGTTAAATCTCTATAAAAACACACAAGATTTGAATAGTCTCATGTGGTTTTATTTGTCTTAAATTGGACCTTTGTAACTTTACATTTTATGTGGATTACTGCCTAAAGTGTATTTTCACATTCTGGATAAATATCAGTAACTGGGCAGAAGGTGCTTAAACAGGAATTCATACTGGAATTCATATTCCAGATCTATTTCCTGGTGTGACTGATTTAACTCCATCAGATGTGGTTTCCAGACTAAATGTGTGCTTCCTTTTGTCCCTTTAGTGTAATTCTAAAGTTTCAAGTACCACTGAAAACATGGGCATATTGACTTAATTTCTTGAAAAGGTATTAATCACAGATCAAAATTTTAAAAAGTTCAACAGAGGAATTCTTACTGCATCACTTGGAGTTCCTGTATGGAATAAGAGCAGGAATTATGGAGAAACACTCTAAAAGTCAGTTTAGAATGCATTTATTTAGCACCAGAACTACAGTGATCCTGAGTGGTAACTTTTGCAGGATAGTCCAGTGCTAAAAGTGTCTTTTTTTATTCTAAGTATTTGGGGGAAAAAAAAAAAAAAACAAACCAAAAAACAAAAACACCCCAGACCTAGAACCCTGGTGCAGATTAATACAAGAGCAGAGTTTATAAATTGTCAGCAGTTTCAAGTGAGTCTCTTGGTTTGTATGTAATGCCACTTAAAAGCCTTGAAAGTTGTGTGTTCTACCAGTGTTCAGTGAATGTGGTTTCTTGTGTTTGTCACAAAGACAGGAAGCTGAAAGAGAGGGAAATTAAGTGTAAAATGTGATATCCACATAGATACCTGGGGTTAAACAGGGGATTTTGGGGTGTGGGAGAGGAAGGACTACTGTGGAAATGATCAAGTAGATCTTTCTGAAAGCTTTTGTTCCTCATGTCCTGCTCTCCATATTTAGGCAATGGTTAATAAGAAAAACTATGGAAGAAGGGGGTAATTTAGAAGCTAAACAGTTTTAAAACCTGTGAGTTAGGGGTTGTAGGCTTAATTTGTGTTTTTTCCACTATGTAAGCTTCCTGATACAGGAGTTTGCTTGTCCAGCATTGTGCTCCTGATGCTGGGATACACATCTTGTATTTATATCTCAGACTTCAGAGTGTTAGGGCTTTTATTTAAAAGAACCCCACAAAAATATACTCAAACAGCCCAAAGCACAAAAAACTTTGTGTGGCTTGATGTGGTTTTCTGGATTTGTATTAAAGCAGACACAAGAGAGGCAGCTGTGATTACCCAGGTGTGTGGGAGCTTTCCAAGCTACCACCTCCATGTGAATTTCAGCAGTTCATACACCTCTCAGCACATCAGAGGGATGGGTTTTTGGAGGGAATTGTGTGTGGAAGAAAAACTTTCAGGGGTGGCAGGAGAAGCACAGAAACTGATTCTTTCTGCCTCTGACAGTGCTTGAGATGTGGAGATGCAGCTCAGTGGTGGTGTCAGTGGTTCATGGTCACTGCTAGAAAATTACCTGTTAAATGCTGATGGAGCAGAGACCTTGCTGGCTACTGTACATCTCATGGATTGTATCACTCAAGAGTCCAGGCAGTGCTTAAGGACTGGGAAAAGAAGTGGATACCTGGTTAAAGAGGTGCATTCACAACTGCAAAATACATCATTTAACTCCTTCTGAGCCTCTGCTAAACTAAACTTCTGGTATCACCTTGAAACATAGTTATTTGCAGCAAGAAAACAGGAAAAAAGATTTTTAAAAAAGAAAAATAATAATAATAAAAAATTCATCTGCTGCTTCAAATCCTTCCTACAGACTTCAGTGGGACTACAGAAAAAATTATCTCTGCCTTCCAAAGAGTTTTTGAAGCTCAGACAGTCTGCTTCTAGATTAGGAAGAAAATGGAAGATAGTTTCTGAAATCTGGTGTACAGGGTTTAAGTGCAACTTCAGTCAAGTAAAAATCAGAGTGGAAGAGGTAATTAATAAATGCTGCAGGCAGCAGGCTTTGTTAGAGAATGTCTGATTCACTTGCATTACTCTGAATTCTGAGTGCATTTAAATGTTCTTCAGCTCTGCAGCATGACTGAACTGGAAAACCTCTCCTGGATTGGATGTCATTTTTTGCCTGTGACTTCAAGACTTTTTTTCCTGCCCTCTGATTTTCTGCATTGCTCCTCTGCCCCTTTTATTTGTGTTCAGTGCAGAATGGGCATAGGAAAGAAGTTTTAAGTAGTTTTTGTTAGATTCCTGGTGCATGGCAGCATTGCTTTTTGTTTTTCTTCTGGGAAGGCAACCTGACAGGCACTGAACTCTGTTCCATTTTGCTGCAGAGTTCCAACTTGGTAACAGTAAGTCAGTTTAGAGTTAATCCCTCTAATGTTCACTCTTTCTCTGCCCATGGAACTGTAATTTAACTCATTTCAAGACCCAAGTCTAATTTCCTTCCTTTTCCCCAGAAGTGTATAAGCAAAACCTCCAACCACTGCTGTCAATCCAGCTACATTGAACAATAAATTTGGAAGTTTTAATGTGTGTGTGTGTGTCAAGAGTCCTTAAATGAGGCACTTGTTGCCTTTGCACAGGTAGAAGTGACTGAGCTGAAGCTGTTCCAGTGCTTGGGACAGTGACAGAGGGGTCAGAGGGCTCTGCTGACTCTGAACTGCTCCTGCTTCCTGCTGCCATGCTTGGGCCTTGCTTTGTTTACCCACACATAGAAATGTGCAGTTCCTGCTTTTGTTTTATTTTGGTTCAGAGGAGGAGAGAGGGAGAAGACTTTCTGAGCCTCTAAAGTGTCTTTGGAAGGCAGAGATAATTTTTCCTGTAGTTCTACTGAAGTTTGTAGGAAGGATTTGAAGCAGCAGATGGTTTCCTTTTCTTTCTTTCCTTCTGTTATTTAATATTTTTCCTGTTTTCTTGCTGCAAATAACTATGTTTCAAGGTGATACCAGAAGTTTAGTTTAGCAGAGGCTCAGAAGGAGTTAAATGATGTATTTTGCAGTTGTGAATGCACCTCTTTAACCAGGTATCCACTTCTTTTCCCAGTCCTTAAGCACTGCCTGGACTCTTGAGTGCTATAATCCATGAGATGTACAGTAGCCAGCAAGGTCTCTGCTCCATCAGCATTTAACAGGTAATTTTCTAGCACTGCATCCAAGATTACTCCATTGAAGGTACCAGTGAGACACTTAGAAATCCCAGTGAGTTACACCCAGTGGTGGAGATTTACATCAATCAATACCTGTTTCATCCTGCCTGTTGTAGGTTTTAGGTTCAGCATGAATGCTGAGGCAAGTTTGTTCTCAGTAATACTCTGCAGCTTTGAGATTCAGAAATTCTGTCATCTTCAAAAGAGAATTTCCTCTTACTGATATAAAGTAATCTTTTAAATTCTTTTTCTATGAAAGATAGCATGAAAAGATAATATCTGCCATCATTTTCCTACTTGCACATAGGTATTTGCTCTTGATTTTTTTTTTTTAAACTGGGCAGTTCCAATCTTTCTGTCTTCAGAGGGGCAAATAGTCTGTGTAATGGGTTAGTATGCTGGAATTTTTATTGCCTGCTTTTTTCAAGTAAAGGTTAAGGCAGAAAGAAGAAAAATAGTGTTTAAAAGAGTACAGTTCCTTTTTATTTTTGGTTAACCAACCAAGTTGTTTACCAGTTTTTCCCCCTGCTGTTTCTAATACACTTTTCAAACAGAAATTCCTTTTGGTGGTGGCTGAATGCTCTTGTGGTTCTTTTATGCCTGGGTGTACCTCAGGTTTTAGCAGTCTCCTCCTCCATCCCCTTGGCTGCTTTACTGATGCTCTTGGAGTGGAAGCTCTTCACAGAGTTAATTCCTGATGGATTTCCCAGTATAGGCACAAAAGGGATATGTAACAGATAACTTTGTCATTCAGTTGTTGGAACTAACTTTGTGTAAACAGGTGAACTTCATACTTGAGTTTTGTGTAAGTCCTTACCCTTCTCTCTTCACCCTTTCCTCTACCAACTTCCAGAACTTGGAGGTGTTTTTGTGTTTTTGCCATTCTCTAGGGACCCTTCATGCCTGATAACTTTGGTTTTGTCAAGCAGTGGTGCAGGCAGGTGGGAACCACTAACACAGCCACAGCATCAGAAGTTGGGATTAATTTTATTTCTCCTCTTGTGGCTTCTTCTTTCCTTCAATGGCAGAATTAATTTGTCTGTGTTGTTGTTTATTTTCCTTTACTATAAGGACAGTGAACCCTGGCACAAAAACAGCTCAGCTCTGAGGTGCTTTCTGTGGAAGGTTTGAAGTGCCCATCACCAGAACAAACTGTGATGTTGGATGTAAGTTGTTAATTTAAGGTGCCATCTTACAGCTTGGAATGAACCTTGGCATGGCCATTCCAGTTAATTCACATTTGTCAGTGTGCTTGTTACCCCTCACTGTGCCTGACTCAGTGCATTTGCTAAATAAAATACATTTCATTTTATAAGTATGCAGAAAAAGGGCTGATAGATAACATATGTACATAGAATTGTACCTCCCAATTGTGAGCCACAAGTTGGAAAGTTTTAATCTCTCGAGATCCATTTTTAATTGAACCAAAAACTATTTAACATTGTTAAATTTTTAACTTGTTTTCCATTGCCAGCTTTCACCCAGGAAACCTTCCCAGACTGCTGACATGTGTTGGTCTCTCGCTCTCAGAGAAGCTCTTTGCAAATGTTACAAATTACAGTTTCAGTTCTTACTCTGGTGTTAACAGCTCCATTATGGGAACACTGTTAATTAATGGCTAAAGAAGTAATTCTGAATTTTTATCAGCTCTCATTTTCTATTTCAGGCTTAAGTACTATATCCTAGAGGCTTCTAGATTTCAGTTAGTTTATTAATTATCTTGTCATTTTCACTTCAGTTTGTATAAATCACAAAGCCGGCTGGTTTCTGCACTTGTTCAGCTCTACAGCCTCTGTTACTACTCCATGTTTAGTGCATTTTGAATTTTGTTGTTCAAATATTCTGCTCAAAATATACTTTTAAAATCCTGCAAGAGCTGTGTGAACTGGGGTGTGCAGCTTATTAATTGGTGGGTGCTCAGTTTGTGATTAACCTTGTTCTGGTGCAGGTAAGGAAATGCTCTGCTGTGGTGTAGCAGGGGGGTAAATAATAAATTTTAGTTTTGGGCACTGGACATCAAGAAAGGGTTTTCTTTTTTTCTTTTTGGATGCTTTTAGTAGCAGATGCTTAAGAATATGACATCCAAGAACTGAACAAATTAAGATGTTAAGACTTAACAAGAGATAAGAAGTTAAGTTATTCCCATGCATTAGGCTGCTACGAGGATAAAGATGATAAAGGATTACAGGGACTAAAATGAGAATTAGTTGACTTAAATAATGGGACCAAAGACTTGAGTTGCTACCTGGGGAGGAAGACTTTTAATTCCAAGAATAACAAACCATTAGAATAGATTAGGGAAGGGACTTATCCCTGACAATCTTGAAGAACAAATTAGACATCTGTCAGAAAGGAGATGCTCCTTATTCCTACCTCAGGAGTGGCAGCTTGTCAAGGTGACCTCTTGAATGCTGTCCAGCACTGATTTTAGTGATGAGAACAGGTAAAGAATGTGGGGTTGTTGTTTGCAGGATTATGGTGATAATCACAAAGTAGCTGAGAGTAACCCCAGCATCTGAGAGTTCTCTCTGAGCTCTCTGTTACCTCTGCAATTGCCCCTGCAGCTTTGATGTGGATCTGGCCCAGGCAAAGCAGATTGTGTTTCCTTTGTGGAAGGCTGGAAAGGGCATGGGGAGAAGAACTTCTCTGTAAATGAAACTGTCATGTTCTTCTACAGGTGTCACCTGCATAGGGCTTGGAAAACAGCATTATAACTGGTTTCTGATATTACAGCAATTAGTTTAGCTACTGTTTTATACAATTTCAAGGAGGAGAACATGCAAGACTTTTAAACTGCACAAACAAATTGATAAAGTGGCCTTAGGATGACTTCTTATTTCTTTTAGTATTGCCCTTCAATAAATTACAATATATTATTATATACTAATAAGATGAGCTTTGTTTTCAGAATAATAGGAACTTCTGTTGACTCTTTTCTTTGTTTTTCTGTCAGTCTGTCACTCTTCAGTGTAATGATTTGTATTTGATATTTTACCACTAGGCTTTGTTTTAATCATGACTCACATGAATCTGTTTAAAAGCAAGTCAGAATGTTTCTCAGCATTTTGCCATGGAAGTAACAAGTTGCTGCTGAGATTTGGAAGCAAAATTAAGTAATCTTCAGTGGAAATGTGTGTGAAGACAAGATGTAATCCTGTCTGGCTGTACCTGGTCCAGCTGCTTCTGAAAGCTGGGATTCATGGAACAGTTTGCATTTGAGAAGATCATCAGGAAAGGGTAAATGCATGGATCTGGTAGCTTTTTAATTGCTAGGTTAAAAATGAGAGGCAAAAGCTGTTGAAATTAATACTTCAGTGTTGCATCTGAGTTTTGATGGTGTCTTTGGGCTAAGAGGTGAAGCAAAGAGTGTGCAATGTGTGGGAATTTGTGTACACTGCTGTGGTCTGGGGAAATAAATGTCATTTAAGGACCCCCCCAAATGATGTGGAAGTAAAGAGAAGCCTTTTTCTTGTCATCTACATTAAAACCTGTTTAATCAGTTCTAAAACATGGTATTCTTGTTTAGGCTTGTCTTTGTAAATTGTGGGATTTCAGCTGGTGGCTGGAGGGAAATCACCAAAGAAGAGGATTGCAGTTACTGCACTCCTTAGTGAATATGTACAGAAATTGTTTTATACATATTAATCAATGGTTATCAGGAAAAATCAATCCATTTCTATAGGTGAAAAATACTGGGTTTTGACCATGTATTTTGATGGTACAATTTAAGGATTGAAGTTTATGAGAGAAATAGTGGAAAAAAGTATATTGGATGTGTTTTTTGGGGGGGAATATTCTGATTTGGTCTCTTTGTGAATATTAGATTGAGTTTAGTCCTATTTTTTGAGTTGTGGATGGAAAAAATATATCAGTCAGAACCTCTGTAAAACTTAGTCAAAGAGTGAAGTCAAAAGGAGGAGGGGGATGTAACAATGAACTCACTTCTGTTCCATTTCCTGCCTGGAGCTCCTGACAGTATTTCATTTGTATAAGAAATTGAGCTTTTGTACTCTAGAAATTTGCTACCTACATGAATTTATTAAACCACCAAGTGAATTTTTTTAGAAGATTAGGCCCCTTTAGAGGAAGCTGGTGTGCAGCACACGATTAATCCTCAGATAGGGATTTAAATGAAGTGAAAGTTTGGTTGTGTCACAGGCTCCCAGCCCCTGCTCATTCAGCTCAGTGAAGGGGGGGGTTCTTTGTGTCAGGGCAGCCCTGCTCCTCTCAGGCTGTTCCAGGGCTTCCAGCAGCCAGGGTTGGGCCTTGCTTTCCCTTCATCAGAAGAGGAGAGGGAATTCTTGAAGACAGGAGTGTGTCATGTTGGCTTCATTTTACAACTGAATCAGCTGTTTCTTCTCTTAAAGGCAAACAAAACCTTTAAACTGTTTCACAATCTGGAGAGAATATTGATCAGAGCTTCCCTTCATAGGAAACAGATTCTGGAGTTCAGTAATGTATTTATCTGTGTGGCTTTTTGGTGTTAAATGGGGATTGCATTGAGGTTCTCTCTTTCAGAAGCCTTTGGGGCACCTTTGTGGAAATAGATTCCGAGCACCAGTATTCTCAAGTGGGAGTAGGAGCATTGGTCATATTATACTGAGGAGGAGATCATAGAGTGAAAGTACAAAAAGGGTGAGGACAGCACAAGTTGTGAAAATAAAGGTACATAAAACACATTTCTGTGAATACCTTACTCCTAAAGTTGATGGAAGTAGAAAAAACAAGGCAAGACCTTGTGGGTAGCTGGGTTGAGATCAGTTTTGGAAAGGCAAGGTGAAAGTGGTGAGTTGGAGAAAGGATTTGGAGCAGAGTCAAAATGAAGTGGGGAGGGGGAGAGTGGTGCCCATGTGAATATAATGTGAGTCCTTAATGCACAGCTGTCACTTGAAATGTGATCGTTTTTTGGACTGGGTCTGTGTTACAGCAGTTTGAAATGCTGAACTTGTGTTCTGTGTTGTTAAAGCTTTGTCTTTTTAGCTGATTTTTTTCTGATGGCTCATGTTAATAGGAGGTGATAGAAGTACAGACTCTTTTGTGTTTGTGTGTGTGTTTAGTATGATATGGAATTGAAATCTTACTGAAGTTTGTACTTCTTTTCCAATTAAGTTACAACAGCCTGGTTAAAAATTTCTGCAGAAGTACAGGTGGTGCAGCTGACAGTGGCCATAGGGGGGTTCTTTTGGGGTGATATGTTTAGGCTCTGTGTTTGGGTCCAGTGATGTGTCCAGATTCTGCTTCATGGACAACGTTCTTGTGGTGGCCAAGCCACTATGTGATGGTGAGATGAAATTAGTGCTTGTATGCCAATTATCCTGAAACAAGACTGTTAAATCCTCACAGTATTGTCTGTGCAAACAGTGCTTTTGAGTCAGTCTGAAATTCAGTAACTGCCCTGACTGTTCTGGAGCTTCTCCTGAGGGCCAGTGTCATTTGTAAATAGATTATACTCTGGGCTGTGTTGTAATTATTCTTTTGCATGGATGTGTTTTTGGTGCTGCTGCTGGAAGTGCTCCAGGCAGATCTGCTGCCCTCACTGCTTCAGGTGTGAGCTGATCTGGGGTTGCATGTGTGAACAAGCTGGAGGGGACCCAAAAGGACCCTTGAGTCCAGCTTTGTGCCATGCCTGCTTCCTTGGGGAGACTCTTCCAGTGAGTGACCACTTTCCTGTGAAGAACCTTTTCCTCATGTCCAGTCTGAATTCCCCCTGATGCAGCTTCATCCCCCCTTTCTTGTATCCTAAATATATATGTTCATAAAGACTACATTGTTTTTAAAGACCTATAGAATGCTTCACTTCCTATCTTGTTAAAACATTAAAGCTTAGATCCTCTCTGCCTCCTTAAAACAAGTGGCTGGAGAATAATTCCCTATGAACAGTGGAAATTTGTTTGTGGTTGCTCAGTGACTGCCAAAGTTCACTTGGTTCAGTTGTTTGTGCAAGATATAGGAGAGTACAGCTACAGGAATAATAACATTGCAGATAACTTGGCTATAATTGTCTCATCTCAGCTAAAGAAGATATTTCTTGTGCCCAGCACTTGCTGTTCCTGTTCTTTCCCTGCACTGACAGAGCTCTTCAGGTCTTTCCTGTCTGCTGAGATCTTTGTGGAGTTTTCCTTTGACTCACTGCAGAGCCAAAGGGGCATCATCAGAGACCAGATTGTTTTCTAAGGATGAAAACCTTGCAGTGCATCAAACTGTTTATTTGCTTTGTTGCTGTGGATCAGAGTTAGGAGAGGGAAGTGAAACAAATTATGTTGGTCCTTAGTGGTCCATCTTTGGCTTTGTGGAGATTGAGGTCATTGAGGTCACTGCTGTGTTGGAGTGGAGAATCTGGGAAGGGATTGGAAGGAGAAGTATTTGTGTGTGAAAAAAGTGAAGAGAAATTTTCTTGAAGAGCACAATCAATAGTTGTAAAGGCAGCTGGAAACATAAGGAAGCTGAGGAAGGAGCTGCAAACCTAGAAGATAAATTAAGATTTTTTACTCCTGAATACTGGTAATTGTCTAATGGCTCAGTGGTGTCCTTAGGGAAGGAGTCAGATTAGAGGGGGAATAGAATAATACTGGAGCACAAAACTTTCAAACCTTGTATGTGAACATTTAGATCTGCAAGTAAGTTATGTTTTGATTACAAATGGGTAGAATTCTGTGTTGATTTTAAGAGGAGAGTAAGGTATTACAGGGGTAGATAGAACCAGAAAAATAAGGAAGCAAAACTTGACCAAGTGGGTTACTTTGTTTGGGAAAAATCTAAAAGGGAATAGGTTTTCACCACAAAAAGTGTTAAATTTAACATTTAAATATTGTCACTTTACTGAAAACCTTTCCCATATAGAAAGAGTTAGCAAAATTTCAAAAGCTGTGAAAAATCCCCCTTTCCTCTTTTTTTTTTCCCTGAACAGATATACTTGTAGATGAGGTTTTTTTTCTTTTTTTTTTCTTTTAAGAAACCATTTTGTAAGATCCATAGATTTTTTTACAAAAAGTCAAAATAAAAGCACAAAAGTCTTCAACCCAAATAATTTTTTACATTTAATCTCCTTTTGGCCACTTGACAAGCTTTCAGCATTTTATCCCTATTAGAAGGAGACTAATTGGTGTTTTAAGAAGTGTTACAACTGGTTAGACTTGAGTTTAGCATAGGAGAATTCTTGTCACCACTTGCTTCCTAATTGATGAATGAAGTAAATCAGTAAGTAACCTGTGAAAACAAATATTGGGAAGGTGTGCCTGGAAAGGGCTCTTGGTGTAAGGGAGAAGAAATGATCCCATGTTTGGGTTGTCCTGACTGCATTACTTGGAGCAGCTGATGAGCAAAGGAGAGGCCCTTTATGTGTCCTCTGGGATTGCCTTCCAACATCACATCAAATCACAGTGCCATGCATTTGTACACTGAATTTTACACACATGGGTGGCTCTATTGAAAATCACTGGGAGAACTTGTGTGGAAAATTTAACATGCCTGTAAGTGTTTACATTATTGATGCCTCAGCAATTAAAATAATATTTTTCTAGTGTTTGGTGCTTTTTTTTTGATGCTGCATGGAAGTCCCATGGTATTACACACACAGTTATTTTAAACAAGTGTTTAAAGGGTGCTACTGATGTAACTTCCCAGAGTTGGGAAAGGTCATTACTATTGGCCTTGGAAATTAAAAAGTAGCTTTTGCCTTATCAGGAAACATCTTTAGTTAAATCAATAAGTGCTTGGGTTTCTCAGTCTGAGAAACAGCCTAATGAGCAATTTGCCTTTTCATAAAGGACTTGCCATGATATCATTCCCACTGTGTTAATTATCAGTGTTTTTACAAATTGTCCCAAATCATGACTAATTCCATAAAAACGTCCAGAGCAGGCGTGATTCTGGGGAAAGCTGTTGTTTGCCACTCAGTCTGGCAGAGCTGCTGGCACAGCCTGACTTAGCAGGTTCTGTGTTAACCATAAAATCAGGGTTTGGGGGCAGTGCCATTCATCTTATGTGGCACCATAGGCAGTTCAAGTTCTTGTTGATTTTTTATTTTTTTCTCCATGGTATGGATGTGTGTTCCAGGTAAATAAATGTCTGTGACTCTTTTTTTTTCTGATTTTCATCTTGAAATTAAAGTAGTTTACTTTTCTCTCCCCCACCCCTAGTTTATTACAGCTTAGATGAAAACTTAAAAGAAACTGTGCAGAGATTATTTGAACTATTTATGTTACTTTATCTCATGAGATTTTTTTTGTGGAAATCTTTTGGTAGCCTTTGTGGGTGTGGAAAATGAAGTATGTAAGGTGAATAAATTTTGGGAAACAGTTTCTAGAAATCCAGTTTTAAGTGCATAATATATAAGCTTGGGCTTTCCACTGGTACTGTCTTTGTCCCTATAGTGTATATATTTGTTTGAAAGGGAAAGAAGAAAAACAACAAGCAAAATAATTAACTGAACTCTCTACATTACTTGGCCTTGGAATTCTTTTAGATCAATTGTTTTCTTTAAGAAAGAAACCCACAACTTTCTGTGTATTAGGTGTGTATTGAGCAATCTCTCTGTATATTTGTTACTTCAGCTGAGAACTGGCTGGGCTGCCCTGTGATGCACATACCCTGAGGAAATAAATACTTTTCACTAGTTCCTCCCACACACTTTTTATTTTCCAGGGAAGCACTTTCTAATTCTAGATCTGGGTGCTGCTAATGTTTTGAATCACTCATCATGGTTTTCAGCACTCACTTGTTTTTGCTATTAAATGTATATCATCGGTAATAAAGGTTCATTTTGTGATGCTTTAACCCTCCTGCTTCTTCAAAATAACAAATCCATATAACTTGGGAAATTTTTGGTTTGCTTTCATGGGACCAACAGGATTTCAGGCAACTTGTCTGCTTTGAGTTCAGATATAAGTCTCTGACTTCTACAAACTTCTGTGTTTTGTTTTAGGGTGGGGATTTTTTTTTTTTTTTTGTTCTTTTTCCTAGAGACTTCCAGCTAAATAATCTGCACTTGTAAAATAGGATATGTACTGCATCTGGCTCCTTTGGGAGGTTATCTTCATAACATGAATATCAGTTAATTTGCTCTTAAGTGTTTTGGATGTTTGACTACTTGGACATTAGTTAAGAAAATACCCTAATGAATCCTAAATATTTGTTTCAGATTTCATGTTTCATCCTGTGTTGAGCACCTGCTGCTGAGACCTGGAAAGTCTACTTAGGGTATGTACAGCAGCTAATATTTCAGTTTCACACTGAGTTTTGTTCTGGGTAAAGCAGGTCAGGATGAGCTTTTGTTGTTGTTTCCTTGTAATTATTGTTGAAAATCCTGATTGTTAAACAGTGGGTGTTAGAACAGAATTTCT
>WEIU01019054.1:306664-333147 GCA_013389925.1 Aegithalos caudatus | reverse complement strand
TTTTTTTTAATTTCTGGCAGGGGATTTGATAGGAGGAAGGGATTAGTGTTACTTGCTCTTTGGAAGTGGTGGTATATATGCAAATACTGCAATGACAGTTCCAGTGGAAGTGACAAAAAATGTACTGCATCTCTTACTTATCCGGATCTTTATAAACTGTTACTATAAACTATTACTTTTTGTATTCATATTGCAAAAAGTCAAGCTGTTATTTGTACCATGATAGTCTCCCAAAACCCTTGTCTGTTCACAGTATTCAAGCCCTCCTCTTACAGGATGGAGATTTCAAGTGTGCTGTGACAGTGCTGCCTTCACCCACTCATCTTATGGTTTTATTAGTATTTGTAGTGGGTGGAGTCACAGGACTTAGGATGAAAGGTTTCAGTTTTGGGTCTGGGCTCTGACATGCCTGTTTTTGTTGTAACATTTAAAATTTGGACTCAGAGCACATTTCTCACTGATTTGAGCAGCACTGAAATCACTTGGCAGTTCTGTATTTAACTCACCAGGTATCAAGGCCATAAAATAAAAGCAGGAAACTTGACAAAATGACTCTGCTAACATCATCCAGAATCCTGGAATGCCTGGAGGAAAGGAGGCTTGGGGGGACCTGACAGGAGGTTGTGGACAAGTGGGGATCAGGCTCTTCTTCCAGGAAACAAGGGACAGGACAAGAGGAAATGGCTTCCAGTTGCTCCAGGGAAAGGAAAAATACCTTCACCAAAAGGATGGTTAAGCACTGGAACAGGCTGTCCAGGGAACTGTTTGAGTCCCCATCCCTGAAAATATTCAGAAGATATGTACATGTGACACTTGGTGACAGGGTTTAATGGTGGCCTTGTCAGTGCTGGGTTGATGCTTGGACTCAGTGAACTTAGAGGGCTTTTCCAACCAAAATAATACTATGATTCTCAGATAATAAGTGCAGGAGACACACATCATACAATTGGAAGGGATTATGAGCAGCAGTTCTGCTTAGCTTTATAATTCTGATTTATTCATTAGGCTGGTGTTTGACCATAATATTGGTGCAGGCATTGTGTAGATAAAAATGTATAATTTTACACACACTTACTGTGTGATTTCAAACATGTTAGTCAGCCACTGACAGTAGGTACTGCCAGCCCTTCCACCTAAGGAGCAGCTTCCAAAGGATGTTCTCTGGATTGTGTCTCTACTGCAAGTGACTTCAGGTGCATTCCAACTTTACAGTTTTATTTCAGGTGGAATTAAACTAGTATTGGATGAGAAACCTTGCTGTATCCAGTATAAGACTTGTTTAAATTCAGTATTGCAGATGGAGAAATTAATGTTCTTTTGTCTCTCTTAGGGTTAGAAATAATTCCCTAGTGAAACCTCAGTGATCTAGGTTTTTGTGTATTTTGGATGGTATGCATGTAATTTTGTCTTAATGCAAAATTACTTATTTTGGGGGCTTTCCTCTTGATATAAAATTTGTTTCAAAAGATTTCAGTTGGCACTTTAAGGTGTAAAGAACAACCACTCAGTTCTCAGGTGCAAAGCTAATTAATGGCTGTTGCTCCTTGCCAGTAAGACCTACATGCTTATAGCTCCTCCTGGCTTCTGGAAGCAGAATTTTGCTGGGCTTCCTGACTGGTTTGTTATTCTGGACTTCTGGGTCATTGCAGAAAGATTTACTTTGCCCCCAAGGTTATGATAAACTTCAGCTTCTTCCAGGCAGGCTGGGCTCACACGTGTGTGAGTTCAGTACAGAACATCCTCTTCTCTCAGCCCTTCCGAGGGCTCTGTGCTCTGTCTGTGCTGACAGGCACCACCAGGGTTTTCAAAGCAATGAGCTGGGATGTAAGGAGCACAAATCACTCTGTGTGGTGCCTGATGCCTTTCTGAGCTCTGTCCTGGCCTTTGCTCAGCATAGCTGATACTCCTCAGCCTGTCCCCAGAGCAACTCTTGTCTCTTACATGGGACTAAGTGGGCTTGGGGAAATAAATTTCAGTGTTTGGGGTATTGTCCCTCATTGTCTCATCCCTCTGTGGAGTTCAACAAAACTTCAGCCTGTCTGGATTATCTTGGAATATGTTACTGAGATAGAATGAAGTAGAGCTTCAGTTTTCCCTCTGGAGGTGCCAAAGGTCTTCTGTATCCCAAACAAAATATTTGTTTTGGTTGTTAGCCCTCTGGTAAATGTGAATAGGGAAACATCAAGCAGAAAACAGAGTCTGACTCTGTAAATAGAAGGCTTTGTAATGCAGCTTGGATGGGCCTGGAGCAGCACATTCTGATGATGCCAGGGATTGCCATGCAGTGCTGCTGCTCCCTTCCAGGCTGTTTAAATGGCAGATTTAAGTAATGATATTCTAGTTATTATTTGAGGTAAAGTTTGTAGCTCTTCTTCTTTGAGAACACTTAGCTTGCTCAGAGGTATTGTATAACTGGCCTTTGATCTTTGTCTTGGTTAATGGGTTAAGGTCTGCACTGGCTGTTGTATATTTTAGGAAATGCACAAAAATGTTTAAGGCTGACCTAGGAAAGTTTCTAAAAGCAGCAGGATACTCTGAACCTTTGAACAAATCCATTCTTACACAAAGTAATCAGTGATAATGTGCTCCTCACTGCTAGGTGTTAGATTTCTTAACTTTCCTGTATGTCCGGTGTATACTTAGTGAATCAACTCTCTATCAACCTTGCATGTCCTAATATACCTTGGTGTTGTAAGAAGAAAACCTGAAGAGAATTGTCTGAAAATGTAAGAGGACCAAAATTCAAACCAGATGGATTCAAATCTTTCCAAGGCTTGACAATTTCCATTTTTACCTTAAAAACTGAGTGAAGCATTTCAGGCTTCTTGTTCTCTTTCATGGCAGTGTTGGTTACTGGTGTAGCATCTGGAGCTGTAGTGTGGGGCAGGTTGTAATAAGTGTCCTTACAGGAGAAGGAACATTAAGGAATACAAATGTACTGACATATCATAAAATATTTTTTGGGAAAAAAAAAAGGCCATCTTGATAGGCAGCAGGGCCAGCAAGTGCCAGCCCAGGGGATGCCAAGGTTGGTTTGTGTGTGCTGTGGTGAGGGAAGGATCTGGGTTATTTCCTGGCAGACATTGATGGAGAATTTCCTCTGAAGGGAAGTGGGCTCCAGTGCACATCCTGAAATGTGTTTTAATTAGCAGTGCCTGGGAGGCAGGGAATTTCACTCCTGGTATTTTAGCCTAGCCCTTATCAGCACTGTGCAAAGTGAAACCATTACTTGTCTCCCTCATGTTTGGCACACCCTGTTCACAAGTACCAACATAATACTGCTTTTTAATTTATTTTCCCCCTTATTTCAATAGTCTTGATAGAATCTCAAAATATTCTGGATTTGAAGAAGCCCACAAGGATCATTGAGTCCAACTCTAAAGTGAATGGCCCATATGGGGATCAAACCCCCAACCTTGGTTTTATCAGAATCAAACCCTGACCAACTGAGCCAATAGTCCTTGTTCACTTTCAATTTACTAAGCCCTCCTTGTTTTCTCTGGAATTACTGTGTTGCTTGTAATCTCATTTTGTTTATGCAGGGTTGATTATTCTTTCCCAGTTTTAAAGCTGGTGGGAAATCATGGGATGATGTTGGAAGCCTCTGATGTGACTCCTTCTCATGTGTTTCTAAGACACATCAGTTATATATAAACATGCTGTGTAAAACTTTTTAAGTCAGCCTGACTTCCCCTCATGCCTGAATACTTGTAGATAATTTGGTTTGGTTATTCTCTGTTGCTTTGAGATGTTGCATAAGTCTTCCTGATGCATCACAATGCCTTAGATGCCAATTTCTTTTGTAACAATTGAGTTTTTGAGAGAATGCAATGTTTCTGTGTGCTTGAGTTTCATGAAATCCATTTTCAATAAAAAGAACTAGCAAAAAAATAGTGCTTTATTTTTTATGTTTTTGTGTACTGCCCACACATACTGCTGTCTTGAGTATAGACTAGGTAAATATGAGAAGTGATATGATTTAATTTATTTCTTTCTGACCAGCAGCTGTGTATCAGTACTCTCTTTTCCAGGCAAGAAGTAAAGCAGACTGCTCGAATTCCCTGTCAAGTCCACACAAATGCAACCTGGGCAGCAATTTTTTATTAAAGAGGATGAAGAGTACACAAAGAGACAATAAGAGTCTATAACTGCACCTGAAAATGAATGCATTAAATGAGATGAAATCCTCTGTACCAGGAGGGAGCCTTGATCACCTGGCAGGAGTTAATGGCTGTTCCAGGTGCCACTGAAAAGCTGCCCTTTAACAACAAGTGGAAAGTTTATTGTTAGCAGTCCACTCCCAGCTGTGTTGTGGAAGGTGCACTCCTTAAATTGCTTACCAGGTTTCCCATTTAAAAAAAAAAGGTCATTTCTTATTTTAGGATTTAGATTGTGCAGAGCAAAAGGGCACATAAAAAGTCAGGGTTGTCAACAGGACTCCAAGTTTGGCATTCCAGGTTATTTTTGTATGTATTGTAAGCAGGTGGCTGTGTTGTCATTTCCCTCTTTCAGGATCAGTCTACTCAGCTGAACTTTCAGGAGAGGATGGTAAAAGCTTGGCAGAATTGTACGGAGTTTTAAGGTCCAAAGGATTTGGGACAGCTGTAATCACAGAGTTCTTCCTTCAGCCTATTCCTTTATTCTNTGACTTTGTAGTCTGACATGTTGCCAGGATGATTTGCCAGCTGCCTTTATTGATTCAGTAGGAACTTTGCTGGTGATTCTGGGCAGTCTCAGCTGCTGTAAAAAGCCTTAATTCTTGCTGTATCCTGTAGAGAGGAATGACACTGGATGGTGTATTGAAGTTATTTGTTTTTTTGGTTTTTTTTTTTTTGCTAGTAGTAATATTCCTGGTAGTCTAATCTGTACTGTATCCTAGTTATTTTAACCATAACAATTCAGGCTGTATTCCTATATGCCTTTAATGTGACTGATGCTGACTCTTACAAATCCTTCTACATATAAATTTGCATTGGACTCTTAATATGGTGAATAATTTACCTTAGAAGCCTCTGCATAATTACTTTTTGTTTGGAAAAAATCCCAAGCAAGCAGGATGTTAATTTACACCTCCTTTTTGTGTGTTGTTAGGGGCTCTGTATGAATCCTTCTTTGATACCTTAAAAAAAATAATTTCCTAGGCATAGGATGCATTTGTATCCAGTTTGAAGCCTTGTGCTTCTACTCTCTGCTAAATCCTAAACAGGAGTGGTCCTAAATGAAAGTGGTCGATGCACAGTGAATTCTGCATCTTCTTGGAACAGTTTTTTTGGTGACTTTATTTTTAATTCAAGGCCCACTTTCTCCAGGAGATCTTGTAGTCATACAAGTATTCAATGAAGAATAGAACATTTGGTGTTCTGGGCTTCAGTTCAGTGTTCTCTTGATAAAGTCTGAAGATAAGCCAAGCCAAAGCTACCTGCAAGATTTTCTTTGGGGGTGTGTGTGTATAAACATATGTGGTGTTAAACCTTCACCAGCTCACTCTTCATCTTTTTGAAGGGAAGGGTTAAGTAAGAATTCCACAATAAATCCAGAGTTAGAGTGACATTGAAATTACTGAATTTTGATATTAATACAAGGAATTAGTGGTTCTGGTGTTACTTTTGATAGTAAATGCTTAGCTTTGAGGACATAACCTAATGCAGCACTCCCCCCATAAAGGAGAAAGAAGGACATAAAGGAAACAGTAATTTATTTACATTGTTTAATATCCTGATGGTCTCTGTATTCATATATCCATATCCAGAGAATGCTGCTGCCATCCCTTCATTATCTGTGTACCAGGAGTGTGAGAAATAGGGGTCAGAAGATGCCAGTTTAGCTTTTCTGACTAAAGCTCTCACTAAAGAATCATAGAAAATTTGATTGTGACATTCAGGGGAGCATTGCAGATTGAAAAAGTGGCTGAAATGTTAATACAGAGTTCTTTTTTCTATTGGCATCTAATGCTTTTCTGATGTAATTTCTGCATTTCTGAATTTTTAATGGGCAAGGTGTGGAAGCACAGAGGTGGGCAATGAGTGTTGCACTCAACTGGATGGCTCTACAAAGTCACTTCATTCAAATTCCTCATCTGGTTTATATTTTTAAAGAAAACATTTAATTCCTCAATTTGCATCTGAACTGTGAAATATTTTTGGCAGAAAAAACCCCTGATTTCTGTGTTATTTTTGTGAGTTAGATGAAATTTAAATTTGTTGCTTTAGTATGTACCTAATTTTTCCTGTTTTTTTTTGAAATAGTTTTCCAGGATGAATGAGTGTGAGCCTGTGGAGATATGAAAAGCAGTTTGTAGGAAGGACAGGAAGTTTGGCCTCAGGGCTAAAATTTTTCAAGCTAATTCTAGAAGATTACAGAAACTGAACAAAAGGCTGGTTGCTTTTGGGGTGGTAGAGTTATTATTTTTCTCAGGCCTGTTATTTAGCAGCAATGTAGAATTTCTGCAAATTGGCCCAATTCAGTTAATCCTGGTTTTTGTATTTTCAAGCATCCATGTTTTCTGTGTAGCTGATCTGATGGCTAATTGAGGTCACACACAGTCTGTTCAGGAAATCCTGCTAACTTTGCATTTTCTTATTTTACAGCTCTCTCATATCATTAAAATTGCCTAAAATGTGTTTTGAAGCAAGGACATGTCTTGATCTGCCCACTGTATCTCAGATTTCTGAAGAATGCAGAAATTTAAAGGAGGGATGGAGTCAGGGATATGAACAGCCCAAGGAAAAGAAAACCTCTCCAGTACTATCATATTCCTTGTGGTAAAAAGAGAAATATGCAGGAAAAATATGGTCTTGGATGATGCAAATAATGATACATGTGAACCATTTGTAACTTAAATGGGTTGGTTGTTCACAAATTTTTGTTAAAATCAGGAGACATTAAAAGAAATTACACTGAAATATTCATCTCTAAATTCCTGAGGCTGTTGATAGTGCATGTTGGTATTTATTTCATTTTGTGGTTTATAATATATACTTTGTACATAGCTTCTGATATGTTTTTAACTCCTACACTGACTGCCAATTAAATATTGATTTGTGCATTGCTGGGTTTTGAGCTTCAAAGCACTTCTGAGTTGTGGTAAATTGATCTCCAGCTCCAAACACATGGAGGTTCTGAGACCAAGGCATCTGAATTATGAATTAGTGTATGTTCTACACACATGGTTCATAACACCATGAACCATTTAACCCATTTCACAAACAATATTAAATAGGTTTGTTGTGCAATTTGCTCTTTAAAATACCTGTAAATATGAAGGGAAAATAAGGATAGAAAAAGATAAGAAACTAGCTACTGCTGGCAAGCTTTATATTGGCAAAAGTAATTTTAATTTTAATTTGAAAATTCTGCACTCTTACCATTGACACTGTCCCTCTCATGTCATTCAGTTTCCCAAAGACCCCAAAAGACCTCAAATTTTCTGGAGCTTTCAGTCACATATATCATTATTTAGACATTAATCAGGGCTGCAAATCCAGCCCAGGAGTGTTCCCCAAATAGGTTTCAGCTCCCTTAGTCTCACAACTTAATACACAGGAATTAAATAAATTTCATCATCTGTCATGTTTTTCTTGAATGAGAAGATTGTGTCCCTAAAAATAATTTTTTGTGGCTGCTGTCTGAGGCCATATGAGTTGTTTTTAATATTTTATGCTACTTAAAAGTATTTGGATTTCTGTTCATTTGGTTCTTGATAATGTTACAGTTGGCCAGAGGACAATAGATGTAGCTCCATCCACCAGCAGTTTACAAGGAGATGAATGTATCCATTTATGATCTCTATGAAAGGGGGCATCATTGAAACTGTTTTGTGGGAAAAAGTTTGTATTTACTTATCCCCACTACAAAATATTTGCATTTTGAATGACTGTAGTTTTAGGGTTTGGAATGAAAGCCAAGGAGGCAATGGGCAGTCAAATCCTTTGGAACTTTAAGTCCTGGAAGAATAAAGTCAGTCCATTGTTTCTCAGTATTTCTTGGTATTTCTGTACTTTGAGGAAGATATGGAGGAGTTGGAATTTTATAATATTAGTATTAACTTCTTCAAAAGCCAAACTTTTCAGAAATAGACATTCTGGATGTAGGACACTTCAGGAAGGTGAAGCTCAGCAGTCTCTGCATTCAAGTGCTTTGGCAAGAGCTTTTGGGTTGAGTCGTGGCAAAGTCACTGCCCAACCTCAAAGCTGCACTTCATGATTTTTGGAACAGTGTCTAAATAATATGTAGATTTTAAATTTTACAGCTGTAGGTAATTACCAAACCTGTTGACATTGTCTAATGTCTACAGACAGATGTGACAATGTCTTCATTGGAGAAGTCTGTGTAGGAAATACCTAAAATCCTTTTTGGTTTTGCTTTTTCTGAGCTGAACCAAATGTTAGTTGGTACACTGTTGTCATACATCACTGGGTTAAGCCTTTTAGTGTCTGTTCTCTGTCAGAGGTGGTTTGGACCAGATGATGCCCTTGTTCCCAGCACAGAAACTCCTTTGGACAGGATGAAACCACTGCAAGTCACCACCCCTGACATCTCTCTATGGTTGTGTGGTTAATGACAATATTATCTATTGTTACCTTGGTTTCCTAAATAACAAGGCTTGTGCTGCTTGCCATCTCTCTGTTATCCTCTCCCCCATGTACTTTTTGGCCATGAACTGGTTCCTACCAAACTCTGCAAGAAGCAAAAGGTTCAGACCACAGCTGAACAGAGCTGCTGATTTCAGGCTGCTGACAGCAGTGGTCACACCCAGAATCACAGAATCATTTAGGTTAGGAAAAAACCCCTGAAATCATCAGTTGCAGAGGACTTTTCCAACCTAGGTGATTCTGTGATTTCCCCTTGGCTGTCCCCCAAACCTGGGACACTTGGAACTTTGAACCATCCAGAAGGAAGGGGTTGGGGAGGAGGTCAGGTGAGTTTCAGAACTGTGCTGGCTTTGGGATAAAGGGGCAGCAGTGATGCTGGAGGTGCCTTCTCCTTGCTCAGGGGTGTTCTGAACACTGCCATAGTGTTGATTATAAGGGTGTGTAGTAAATAATGCTTCTTAATCTACTCAGAAACAGTTCTCAAATTTAAGTTTAGCATTTCTTAACAATGTATTGAAATATTTTAATGTTTTAAGAAGGTAAAAGTGTGTTGGTGGTGAGGCATTGGCAGAAGTTGCTCAGAGAAGCTGTGGCTGCCCCATCCCTGGAAGTGTTTGAGGCCAGGTCGGATGGGGCCTGGAGCAACCTGGCCTAGGGGAAGATGTCCCTCCCTGCCTGTGGTCGACAGGTTGGAATTTATTTGACCTTTAAAAGTCCCTTCCAGCCCAAACCATTCTGGGATTCCAGCCTTGCTGGGTTACTGGGGAGTGCTTTAGGCATCTCACAGACCTAATGTAGCCAGACCAGGGACCTGAGGAGTTCAGAGGTCAGAGTTGCCTGGTTTACCCCAAATTCTTCCAGAGGATTTCTGTGGTTTTTTTTTCTCTTTGCTGTGGAGACACACTTCATAGGTTTCCTTTGGACCTCATGACTTTGGTTACTCAGTGATTCAGGACTTGGGGAGATAAATGGATTTAGTTAAATTGTGTTGATGTGGCAGTAGAGTTAACATCCCTGTCACTTTGCTGAAAATAATTCTTTTTGGTCCTTTGAGCTTCCTTTGGTTTGCTCTGAGCTTTCAGTGTCCTGTTATTAAGAACTCGTGCATTTCTTCTGTGGGGTTGCAGCAGACAAATACAAATAGAAATTATTCCAGCTCCAATTCTGTGACAAGTTGTTTGCATATGCAGCCTGAAATTCCTTTGTACTGTCACAAATGCTTAGTTTGCAGGATGACAAAATAAATATTAACTGTACCAGAGCTGACACTGGCATAAGTACAGGCTGCAGTTTTCTAATTTGATCTCTCTCTTCATACCAGTGAAGAAAGATGTGTTCAGAAGTTCCTGAAATAGTGGCAACCTTGTGCAGTACCTGCCTGATTTTGTGCCAGAATTACTTTAATGTATTCAAGCAAATTTAAGTTTGAGTCCACTCTGAACCTGATTAGATCTTGAAGGGCTTGAAAATGAGTGTCTGTAATAATTATCGGAAATTTGGGTAAGGATTTTAATTTGGACCATTTTCATTTATGCCTTAAGCTTGAACTCACAGGGTGAGTCTTATGATATGTTCAGGAGCAATTTGGAAAGGGAAGATTGGGGAACTGGAGATCCTGATGAACTGAATATTTTTTCAATATTTTAATTTAAAATTTTTAATAAGCATTGCATATGTATTCTGCACATGAGAGGCAGAAGATACAGTTACAATGTATGCTAAATAATTTAGTCTGCTCAGGGTACCTGACACTTCATACATGATAAATTGAAAACTAGATTATAGAGTAATTAAAAAATGTTCACCTTCTTCACGTTACTGAGGTTAGAAGTGCATGAAACAACTGTCAGTTCTGCTCTGGATCATCACTGTGGGCAAATTCAGTTCTTTGTTCTCACCCTGGTGGGATTCAGTGGCATCTGACTCTGTCCAAGTTGGATCAGAGGCAGAGAAAGCTGGGTAGGTTTCTTTTTGTTCATCTTCCCTGTTTCATGCCTAATGAATGATGAGAAATGGAAAAGCTTTTTGGAGAGTAATCCTCAAATAATATATCCTTGTTTGAAATAACAAAAGAAGTGAGCTGATGTTTTTTCATTCTTGTGGAATGGTGGGGCAAGGAATAAACTGCAGTATCAGTGAAGAATTTTAAAAGCTTAACAATGTTTTTCTTGGTTTAGGCTTTATTACTCTTGCTGTCCCTTTATTATGGATTATACTGTGGTACAAAAGTTTTGTGTTTTTCTGCTTCCCAGCACTCATTGCTGAGGTAAAAGCCACATTTATACTGTACACTTCTTTGTGGTCTTGACTTTATCTTTGTGCAGAAAATATTTGTTCACTAAGTCCAGCCTACATTGAACTGTACCAAATGCTCTTATATAATTGGGATGTTTGTGGCTCTTTTCTGTTTATTCTTAAAGGACTGCATCATGATTTCCCTTATACTCCAGCTAGCTTGGTTTGCTGATAAGGAATTGTTACACCTCAGCAGGGTAGGTATTCATCATTAGTATTGCATTTTATATATCAACAAAGCAAGTTGAAGTAAGATGTAAATGTACAAGTGTATACACTATGTAATCCCTTGACATAAATGAAAAAAGCTGTTACTGAAATACTTGTACTTTTCAAGTGAAGCAGTGCTGGTTCTTAACATCAGCAGAAATAGTAAATTTCAGACTGTTTTAACAGTAGATGCATTTTGCATTTGATTTTTCTTTTCTAAGAACTCATGTCTAGATATAAAATCATGATAGCTTTAAAGTCCATTTCAAATAAACTTGTAATACTCTACTTAAATACTTACAAGGCAAGTCAGAGTTTCTAAGGGACTTAGTGATTCTTAGCTAAGAAAGTAATGAGTGTGCTTTGTGAGCAGCACGCCATCAGGATTCCTCTCCCCGCTGCTGCCCATAAAATTGGCTTGTTAGTTATTTATGAGGAAAATTGGTTTGACAGCCCTGAAGGCAGAAGTGCTCTGTTCACAGTACAAGTAAAGCCATCGTGCTATAGCCCTGGCCATGGGATGAGAGAAGCTGCTGCTTGGAGAATCAGCTCCAACCCTGGCACCATTTGGTGCCTCCAGCTCTGGGACAGAACTGTGGATGTGTCTCCTGTAACTTATCTTGGAGCTTCAGACTGTCTGTAGAGACCTCCAAACTTATTTATGTGGCAGCCTCCTGTCACTGCCTTTTCAACTTCTGTGGATAATGTAACTAGTTTGAATTGATTTTGGGTAGGCATGTAAGCTGTTTGTTATTTCATCCTGGACCTAGAACACATTCTGTTCTGACCTGTGCCTTTATCCAGGTTTGGCCAGAAGCCTACACAGGAGGTGTAAAGTGTATATAAATCAGAAGTTGTCTTTGCTGTCCTTGTTCCTTCTCCCTGCTGTCTGTGGAGTTTGTCAGCATTGCACAAAACAGTATTTTAGGAGATCCGACTTCAAAAATCACAGTCCTGGCTTGTGTAGGAAGCGTGACTTGGGTTAGCTGCTGGGGGGTAATTGCAGCATTAACTAAAACCCACAGCTTTTAGACTTAGAGGTTATAGCATATCTAATATTTATCTGCCACCCAATATGTAATGAATCTTAAATCTTCCTGCAAGTATTTCTGGTGGTCTTAATCTGTTTCATGCCAGAGGCGGGGAGAAATAATGCTTTCAATTTTGTCAAATTAAGTTTTTACTGTGCATTAAATTGATTAAATAGAGCAGCAGATTAAGGCGAAAAATACCATCTTAAATTGCAATTCAGGGCTGATAGAATCTTAATGATGCCAAGCTGAAATTTTTCAGTGGGTTTGTGGGAATGAGAATCCATTAATCACGCACGCTTGACTTCGCACGGCGCCGGATTGGAAACAAACTCCTTGCCTCGTTCCCTGTGCCCAGATGAGCAATGGCCGAGCTGGGAAGGCACAGCCCCGTTGGCTGTGGAAGCTGTGGGTGTGTTGTGCTCTGTCAGACCAAGTGGGGCTCGTGTTTGATCGGGTTCTTGCAGAGAACAGAACGTGGGGGGGGGTTTCCCTCACATCGGAGCCGCTCCCCGACGGATGCATGACAGGAGCAATTAGAGAAGAAAGCCTGTCTCATGTCGTGTGCTGCAGTTCTTGTGTCTGCACTCTTGTTCCCCCACTACCCCTCTTTACCTTCATAATCTGGTTTTGTCAGTCATCTCTTTGGGTTTCTTTGTCTTGATGTATGTGTGTATTTTTCTTTTCCTGATTTTTTTTTTTTTTTTAAATTCTGCCCATGGTTCCTCCCTGCCTCACTTGTCATCATTTTTTGCTGTCTTAATTCATTCTCTGTCTATTTTCCATCTGGAAAACTTTATAAAAGGGGACAGAGGAAGCAGAAGAGAAGCTAGGGGAAAGTTTTTTCTCTATTACTGCTGGTGGATCCCCGTTTTGGTGTGAGGAGGGAACCAGCTTAATATGACTATGGCTAACATGCAACATTTTGAGAAAAAAGAATTTTCTCAGTTTCAATGAATGCATAGTATATTGCTCAATAATGTCTATTCTGCTTTTTCCTGATTTGTTGTCTGTACTTCTGTTGCCCCTAAACTCCTATTTACCCTCTGAGGTAGGCTCTGTGTTTCTGGCTTATGACAAACTGTGTATTCTTGTGAAATGACAGAAATAACATCTGGTTTTATCTCGTTGCTAATTCTCATTGTTTTGTGGCTGCTCTGGTGTTTGACAAATAATTTACTTAACCTAGATGCTTCTTGAATCAATGTTCCTTTGTAATCTCAGTTTTGGAAATTTTTTTGACTTTTTATTAAACCCCCCTTCCCCGGCAGAATGACACTTGGCAGCAAATTGTGTCTCCAAACACTGCAGTGGTTGGAAGTGGTGTCATCTGTGTCCCTGGGAGGATGTGTCAGACTTGTGGAAACACCCAGATGCCATTAAAGGAGTTGTTTCCATGCATATGGTGGTGAATTTATTGGACTTCTTGTAGCACACTGAGTGTCCTTAGTTCTCCTATTTCTTGCATGGTTAAGATCCAAAACTGTCATGTCCTCACTGCAGAACTGATTTCAGATTTCAGCCTCTGTAGCTCTGGCTGTAAATACCCATTTGTTGTGAAGGGATACTGTGCTTCACCTTGAGAACAAGCTCCAGCTGAAGCAAATTCCTGCTCCATCCCGAGTGTCACAGAGGGCCTAAGAGAACCCAGGTATTCTCATTACAAATAGTTTTCACCTTGTATATTGAGACAGGTTTATGTGTAGAGCAAAACTTGTGCAGCTGCTGTCATCTTCTTCATGTTGCTGAGGTTAGAAGTGCATGAAACAACAGTGTGAACACTCTGGAGTAATCCCATTGTGAGCAATAAAACATGTTATTTCTTAGGCACTAAGTCTGATCATGGATGGAAGTGTTAAGGCCCTCCCCCCGTTTTGGTTTTTTTTTTTTTTTTTTTTTTTTTTTTTTAGATAAGAACAATGTGTGTGTAAAGGTGATAATCTTCTATTAAACTTCTAACAAACTACTTCGTGTGTGTTCTGGAAAACTTTTAATTTTTTTCTCCCTCACTCTATGCTGACTGCATTGATTATCTTCAACCTCCTTTCACCCATCTGTAACTTCAAATAAGAAAAATTTAAAACTTTAATTCCAGTTCCTGCTGTAACAATAGAATCCATGTGTGGGCCAAAACCATGGAAACAGCATAATTTTACAGTGGTGAAACATGAAAGGAAGTTGACTCGCCCAGCTTTCTAAGAATTTGTGTTATAACAAAAAAAAAACCACCCAAAACTTGCAAAATACTGTTCTAATATTCCAAAAAAGAAACTTTGGGTGATTTTTTTGTTAGATCATTAATCTGTTGCTCTAAATCCTTCTAACTAGTTACAGTTTTAAAACCAATACACAACTGCCACTTGACCCCCTCTAAAAAACACTCAGAAAGCAGTTTGCTCTTACACTGTGGTCTGGGATGTGCAGCTCTGTCTTGAGCTTTTTAATATTTTGCCTGAAGTAATTTCTCCTCATTCTCTCCCCTTCTGGTTGTGCCCTTGGCACTCATTTCTTTACCTGGAAACACATTTATTTTACATTCTGGAACACCTCCGTGCTCTGTGCTAAGTTCCTGTCATACCTAAAGCACAAAGCAGCCTTTGCTGACATGTAGAGCTAATTTGTATTTCAGTGCAGGAACTACACAACCCTGTCACCTTTTGAAGACGTGGGTGACTTGTGGTGGCACATTGTGTGTCATAAGTCCTTCGTGGAAAATGACAAGGGAGCTTCAATCATAGCAAGTAATGTCAAGACAATGTTTCTTGAAAGAAAAACATCCACTGAAGCTATCACTTGGAAGCACAAGCACTCTGTAGTACAAATAGGGGGTAGCTGCACACGTATAGAATACGTCTGCAGCTTTCCCTAAGCCTGCCTGAGGGCCTGGATTGTTGTGTTCATAAAATGTCACAATATTTCCATCAGGATTATGTGATCACAGTGCTGGAGATAGTCCTGATAGATCTGAACTGCTGCCAGCACACGCATGTCCCTCCTTAAACATCTTAAATGCTTTTAATGTTTCCTGGGCTTGTTTAAACACATTTCCATTTGTAATAAACCATTAAAGGATAAGAATATTCCTGTAATGTGGCTGACATTGTTAGAACAGTACTTTTGATTGAGTAGGTGTTCTTATAGGTGATGTTTAAGCTCGTGACTTCACAGAGCCATGACAGGGAGTTTTAAGACCATGAGAATCACAAAATCATTTTAGTTTGAAAAGACATTTAAAATTGGTACTTCCAGCTGTTAACCCAGCAGTGCCAAGCCACCACTCCCCACATCCCCAGCAGCCTCTCCCAGTGTTTGACTGCCCTTTCTGTGAAAGAGTTTTCCCTAACCAGGATAAACCTCCCCGGCATAACTTGAGGCCATTTCCCCTTGTCCTGTTGTTTGTTACTTGGGAAAGAGACTGACCCCCACCCCCACCTGGCTCCAAGCTTCTGTCATGGAGCTGGAGAGAGAGGAGCTCCCCCCTGAGCCTCTTCTTCTCCAGGCTGAGCCCCCAGCTCCAGCAGCTGCTCCTTAGGAGCTTTGTGCTCCAGCCCCTTCCCCAGCTCTGTTCCCCTCTCTGGATGTGCTCCAGCCCCTCTGTGTCTGTGTTGTCATGAGAGGCCCAAATCTGACCACAGGATTTGAGGTGTGGCCTCCCCAGTGCCCAGCACAGGGGGACAAAATCGCTGGCCACGGTGTTGCTGATACAAGAAATGCTCTTAAATGAGACCAGTGACTGCCAGCCCAGCACTGGCCGTGTGGCCTCCCAGAAAATGTTATTGACAGCAGAAAATGTTATTGAGTTTACATGCCTAGCCCAGTGGCTGGTGGCACCTCTTTCCATGCTTTCTCCTGCAGGAGTCACAGGGAGCTCAGTGCCAGCTGTGAAGGAACTCCTGGTTTGAACCTAATCTCCAGTAGTTCCCTAAGATACTCCCCAATGCTCAGACTGGCAGGATTTGTTGAATGGTGGTGCTGCATCGATTTGCCTTTCCTTTTTCTGTTTTTTTTTCCTCTCTTCTTCCCCCACCCCCTCCACTTGTGCTGTGCTCATGTTCACCCTGAGCCTCATGTCCTCCCTGCTGAGGGGGCCCCAGGTTTGGTAATCTGGCCTTTCTTGGCAGCTGCTCCATCCCTCGAGCACTTCAGCTGCCCAGCTCTGGACATCTCTGCCTCCTTCTGCTGCAGAGACCAGAACTGGACACAACATCTTGATGCTCTTTTAAAGTTTTGCACAGTAATAGGTTTAAGTACCATGTTTTCAGTACCCTTCCTAATGAGGCACAAAGTTTTATTGCTTTTGGCCAGCTACTGCAGTTTGAGCTGATGATTTCAGAGAAAACAGTGACTCAGCCTTCCTCCTGCAGTTGGAACTGCACAAAGTGCAAGTGTTACTTGGTTAAGGAGGTATTGCTCAGAATTTTTTCCCCAGATGCATTACATCACAGCTCTGTGTTGAAGTGCAGCTGCTATCTTAGCAACTTGCTTAATTTTGTGAAATCCTTGTTGTTTTTTTTACCCCCATTGATTTGACTTTTGCTGACCCATAAGAACTTAGTGTGACCTGCAGACTTGCACAGTTCACTTACCCATTTTGTGATGCTGAATAAAACCACTTATTGGGGAACTGCTCCATCCTCTTCTCTATCCAAACCTCTCTTCCCCATAGGCAGAAGGTGCATATAGTACTTGTGTAGATAGTGAGACTAAATTCTTTATCTGAGTTGCTTAGATACTGCATGTTCTGTAACTCAGTATGTAATGAGATTGATCCCACCTGCCCTGAGTAATGACTGAGTGATTTCTCTTGCTCTTCTTAATCTCCTTAAATGTAACTTCCACCAGAACCTTTTCATTTCATATCCTACTGTTCAGTGTTCCTGGTTGAAAATTTGGCTCCTGGTGGCTGCATAGATAACTCAGTGGTCATGCTCAGGGATATGGTATAAATGAATTTGAAGTGTCAAGGTGCATACAGAGTTCAGGGCAGAGTTCAGCTGAGATGGAGGAAAACACGGGTGGATTATTCTGATGGTCTTAATCAGAGTTTGTATTTTTTCAATTTCAAAAGCTAGTATTTAAGAATCATAAGCAAGGTGATTTTGGAGGAGTATCAGTAGGAGATGGGAAATTGAGATTTGAAACTGTGGAATGATTTTTGTTTGATGTAGATGTTATAAGCTAAGGAGACTCAATACTGATTTTGTTTTCAAATGGAAAGAGGAAAGCAGGTACAAACAAAAGAGTGGGGTAGTGAGAGGAATGTGACAGTAAACTGACAACAAATTGAGGAATTATGGAAGCAGATATGTACTGAAGGTGTTCCCGAGGTGTGGAATGAATCAGTTGATGCTTGTGCTGGTGTAACACCGCAAAGTTTTTGCATATTTAAAGCCACTTGAGGTATGTCAGATGTGATCAGCACACCAGGCATGTGCCTTGCCTTCTACCTGTTTTATTAACCTAAAACTGAATTTGAAAAAACCCTTCATGTTCTGTGCAGTATTTCAGTTGGCCCTCTCATATTTCCTTGCTAAATTTTGTGTGGCTTTTGTGTTTCAGAGGCAGCAGCTTGCCTTAGCACTAGTGAGTGGTTAAAGAGAACTTCTCCAAAGCAGGGCTCAGGCTGTGCTCGGTCGGGGTGTCACAGCGGGTCACTGTCGGCTGCTCGCTCGTTAACCTTTTCAGCAGCCAGAAATGAGAGCATTAAATCATTACTGCTGATACTCACAGCTGAAGCAAAGATTTCAACCAAGATAATAAGGGACTCTAGTACAATGTGGTTCTCCTGTGAAGTAGGGCTGTAAACACAAGATGTGTGGTTTTGTATGCTGAGTTTCTTCTGATCTGGCCGAAGCACAAAAGAACCGCTGCCAGGTTTAGTGGGTGGAGGTGTCTGTCCTGTAACTGTGCCCCCTCCATCTTTCCCCAGGGTAACAGATGAAGATTTGCAGCTAAGCTGGATATTCAGCTGCTGCTGTGCCGAAGGCAAATGCAATAAATGTGTCAATAGGTGGAAAAAACCCTAATCTGAGTGAGCAAATGGTGGTTTTAGTGCTTTTATGATTGACGTTTGAATACTGTGTCAGGTAGTGGTGTTTGCAAATCTGGGCTGCTTCTGAAAGCCAAAACAGTTGGAGCATTTAAAGAGTTGTAAGGATAATAAAATTTTTAGGAAAAATGAGCCTTTACAGTGAGGCACTTCTGCCTCTCAGACTACATAGCTCGTAAATGAAAAGATTTTATTGAGTTGCATTGAAAATTGCCCTAAAAACTGCCTTAATGTGAAATGATATAATAAAAGGTTGTCAACATTCAGCCCTGCAGATTGCTAAATTAGAAGTAGGTTAGATGTAGGTTACAAATGAGATGCACTTTTAATGATGAAGGGGAAAAATACATATATGGAACAATGCAACTGGTGGTTTATACAATCTTTTAATCACACTGTAAAACTTTTTAATAGCTTTTCCTTAATAGATGTGCTGTCAGGATTAATTCATTGCATCTCCAAGGTCTTTGTTCAGTAGATCAGATGGTCATGGATAAATCCTTGGGTTTCTCAACAAATGTGATTATACAAAGCATTTTATTTGAAAAATGACTTGTGTTTTGCATTTACTTATTTGCTCTTTAAAACTAAATATTTTTACGTAGATGATGATATCTCAATTTCATTAAAGACCAGAGGAACATCCTTTATAGCCTGCCAGAGAATAGGAAAGGAGACTTTCCAGTTGGTTGGATACAGCCTCTAAGATAACATCCTTCAGGACAGCCACACAAAGGCTAAAAGCTGAATATGCATCTGTATTCCTAAATTATTTTGGTACCGTGGCTAAATGGGAAAATTGCATTTTTCTGTTGAGTCTGTGATATTCCTCATTTAGTTGCAAGGATTGTTGTCCAAGGACATGTGCTGTGCTTGGCTTCTTGGAGACTGTGGTCTGTGGTTCCTCGTGTGCTGCGAGCCTTCGCTCTTCCCTGGAAAGAGAGATTGGTTTGTGAATTGAATATCTGAATTAATTTCAAGGGAATGCTGTTAGGCTGGAGTCAGCCAGCTCCTGCTACAGGAGAACAGGATTCAATTTCTTGTGGTCTGCTGCTTACCACAGCTCTGGAAAGAGATCAGTGCTGCAGATGGGGCAGAGTCTGAGACTCTGGAATTGTCCACAGAGCCATATTCTCGTTTTACCTTGAGGCAGGAATAGGAAGCACACAAAACCTTCCTGTTTTTGATGATTAGATGTTACTCTTGGAAGCAAGATTTAAAATCGTGGCTCCATGTTAAAGAAAACATTAGTTGAAACTCTGCAATGTAAAATGTACATAGTTTTAGAAAACATTCATTGAAACTCTGAAATGTAAAATGTACATAGTTTTATAGAAGCAAATACAGTGGTAGAGAGAGCTGGGCCTCAGGGTGTCCATAAATCAGAAAAAAGTACTGGTGCTGGGATCCACAAAGCCTGTTTGAGGACTGTAATGCCCAAAACCATCTCAGTGCATATAGGAGCAACAATAGTATTCTTCCTTTGAAATACTGTCCTTTTTGTTCCATAATGAATTCATGTACATAATTGGTTTACTTGGCAAGTTTTCTTTGGCTGGGGAACTTTTCTTATTTTGTAGCACCTCTAATGTAATTTCAGCTTGTTCCTGGTCTGTTACAATCATCTGTGTCCAATATTACAGAAACCTTGCTTGGAAAGGAGCTCTTGAGGCCATCTGCTCTGTCTTCCCAATATCTGCATGGGATAAAAGAGAACTGATTAGCCTTTACAAAGTATGTAAAAGTTTTGGCTATGATAAAGAATATGAGGTGAAAGTAATTTTTCTTTCTGCCTGTTCAAACTGGCAGTTTGCTCCCTGCCAAGTAGCACAGGGAGATACTTAAGAATATAAATGCAGAACACGAGTGATCCTTTGAAAGGATCAGTAGGAGCAGCAGCACTTGAAATATGATTCATTTTAGATTTCACTTTGAAGAACTACTTTGGAGCAGATAAAGAAGTAAGATTGGTTCATGTTGTACAGCTGCTGTAAATGTGGTTTGTGTGACAGCACTCCAAGCACTCAAAAACTGAGTTGTAAAAGAAAAGTCAGTCCAGACTTCAGTGATGTGAGGGAATCCTTCCCAACAGGACAGCTCTCCAAAATGCTCTCAAGCCTCTCATTTTAGTCCCAAACTAGATTAAAACCCTAACTTTGGGTTTTTTCCTCTTCAAATCTCAGCACTGGTTGAATTTCTCCTCTCTAGAGATTGAAATGCTCTGGTGTGCTTCCGAAAGAGGGAAGTTTTACACAGCAGAGAAGGCAAGTTTGCAAATGAAACCTGATGTGAGTTGCTACCTGAGTGTGTACTCTCAGTTTATCTCTCCATGAAGGAAGTTTTTAAAGTGTGGCCAGAATCCACTCATCATTTTTCAGTGTTAGATGTTAAATGAAAAACCATATTCAATAATAAAGCTAGGAGGTTTCAGAAAAGATGAGAGTGAGCTGGAGACATAGGGCAAATTCAATGATAAGAAAGTTCCTAAAATGACCACGCTAATAGGAACACCTGAAGGGAATGAGCATTTCACTTATTGTTGTGGTGTCTGGATACACAAAGGGGTGGAATTGTTACTGTTATCTTTGGAATTGTGAAATATTTCTTTCATTTATGCTGTTACAAATTGACATTTCTGTAATGGTGCTTGCTCAAATTAAGATACAAAATCAGCCTATGGAGGACGACTTGTTTAATGGAAATAATTGAGAAATACCATACAAGTAACCTGCTAAGTGCACATATGCAGTTTTGAGTACACTGATACGACCTCCAGGCTTCAATTTCTTCTGTCCAACTTGCTTTTAGATCTAATGTATGTCAATTAATGGTAGAAAACAGTCTCTTGCACTAAATTGAAATAGAAGAAGGTGCAATTGCAGGAAGCTGTTTAGTGAACTTGTCCCAGGGGTGCAGCATCTCTTCAGTCAATGCACTTGTGGGACTAATTTGCAGTGGAACATGGAAGTAAGGAATCTTCACAGTGTTTGAATTAAATATAGCAGCAGTGGTGCTGATGGTGTCAGTGCCCCATTTGGGAAGGTCCTGGTGCAGTAACAGGATCTGTGTGAGCACTGGCAGGGAGAGATCACAGAGGAAACAGTGGCTCAGGTGTTAGGGACAAATGCTGGAATATGATCAGGTCTTTCTTGAAGAGAAAAATGTGTGTGTTTCAGCTGCAGAGCTTTCCTCTGTTTAAATTCTGAGATGGGATTGTTTTCTGCCTGTGTGTAGATAAAAACAGTAATAACATATTTTTCTGGGGTTATGTTTGTTGTTATTTTCCTGACATCTGTTTTGTGTGCACATTTAACCAAATAGTCTGCTTGCAAAGTAATAAATGCTACAATAAAACATTCCCAATACACAAAAATGTAAAGATTTTGATGCAGTTTTAAGTATTTGTAGTAACTTAAATATTTCTATGGTTGTTAATTGTAAATGGAATTTAGACATTAGAAAAATTAAAATCAAAACCAGTATTTTCTAATCCACAGTTTTAGATGCTTTACTCATGTGGCTGCAGTTGTTGGTATTGTGTAGCCTGGTGACAAGCAGGAGTTTTTTTGTGACTTCATAAAAAAAGAGCATGGAAACAATGAAACACATACAAACAAAAGATGATGCAATATTTATCTTCATGTAACTTTCCAAATTAATTGTCACTGCAAATCTCATTCTGATGGAAGAAAGCTCCATTCCACATGTGCTGATTTGGATTCTGTGCAGGACCTGTTGGGTTTCTTGCTTCCCTCTGTTCCCGTGTCTCATTGGCTGCATCTCCTGTCTCAAGGCATTTCTTACATGTAAGATGTTTTTTTCCTAAGCAGACAGCATGATGAGCATATTTTAAATGCAATTTACTATTTTTAAAAATATTGTGTTCTACCAAAATAAGGGATTCAGTATTTTCTCCGGGGTTTTCTTGAGGTGTCCTTTTGCCACTTAGATTTCATGCTTTTAAGTGCATTTCAACTTTCTGTGTTGCTGTTTCATCATCTCCTCAGAGCAGTGCAGTTAATTTTTGCAATTTTTCGTGGGCAGCCTTTAAATTTTAGGTGTAATTCTCTTTGGTATTCAAGTTTCATCATGTTTTCCAGCCACAGACATGAATTGTAGCAATCTGCTGGTGAAAGCAAGGCTAATAAATTTATTAAGCCTCGTTATTTCTTCTAATAGGTAGCAAAGCAGTGACCATCTGCCCCAATAATCTCTACATCTGTTTCAGCTGCTACACCTGTGCTAAAGTTCTGTGTCTGTGTAGGTTTTGTACCCAGTGTAACAATTTATTACTGAACTTTGCTGTTTCCTTTAACCAAATAACTGTGCAGACTTTTTGTTAGGTTGAGTTCAGTTTTTCTCTCGTTTGTTTTACTGGTTCCCTTTTCTCATCCTCCCTCCTACCCCACAATTTGTATTTATTTCAGTTTTCATTAGCCCCTGATGTGTGTCCCCAGTCCATGTCCTTACAGATTTGAGTGATTTTTTCTAGGTCTTTGTGGGTTCTAGTTTGTGCTCTGAACTCTGATGGGCACCTCAGGTCCCAATCATGATGATCTGCACTGAGGTGACAAAAGAAGGCAGGAACAACATAATGACTTACAGTTTAATATCATGTATATTTTTTAGTGTATAATTTTTAATGTGTCCTATTTAACTCTGAGACAGTGGTCATTGTTTGCAGCTCAAGACAGCTTTAGCATTTCCTATAAAAATGTACAGCAAATGTGTCTAATGTGCCTTGGTGACAAAAATCAGTGTCCTTTCTTTTAATATTATTTTTTGTGTTCTGTGCTTATCTGCTTGCAAGCTAGGCTACTTTTCCTCTAAAGATTTAAGAATAAAGAAAACATTCTGTAGGGTTTTCTTCATTTGCCAAGGCTCTTCCTGACACTTTGAGCTCTGAAGTTCTGTAGGTGATGGTGAATTTTGTATGTAACACTTCATTTGTGCATAGTGACCTGTGTTCTGCTGCAGTAATTACACTCATTGCCTTCAGTAGTCTTTGTCCTTCAGTCAGGTGAGCAAAGCATAATCCTGTTAATGAACAGGGTGAGACAAGGAAAATGCTTTTGATTTGCATGTGGCATTTCCTGGCAGCCAGCAAATGGCTTCAGATAATGTGCTTTATTAAACAAGTATGGCCTTGCAGAAAACTCATGAGGTCAATGCAATTGTAGAGCTATTTTTTCTTCTGTTTCTAAATGTATTCCCTTATTTTTACAGATATTTCAAGACTTCCCTTGCCAGCAGGTAAGTTCTGTTTTTTTCAGTTATGTCTTGATGTGACACCAGGCAGCTTTTAAAGGTTTGCTTACAATACAGTCGTGCTTTTATATAATCAGAATATCAGTTCTTACTGGCACTGTCATGGTACTTACTCATGTGGGGATCTGAGGTCAAAACAAAACCTGTTGAGGTACAGATTTTTTTTTCCATTTAAATGATGTATTTTGATAAGGGGAGGAGGTAACTGAAGTGTATTTATAGGCAGTTGTTAAATATATGTGTGAGATAGATAATGCTTAAAGCAACTCAGCACAATGTGGGATGCAGCTGGCAGGGGAGCAGATTAGGAGCAGCCACAAATGGTATTAGTGGTGCTTCAGAGGGTTCAGAGTGCCAGGAAAGGGGGTTGGGGGTTTATGGGTGGAAGGAATCTCCCCAGGTTATAACAGGGAAGGTGACAAAGTGTTCACTGGGATGGAGTCACAGGTAACTTGTGTCCGAGCTGCTCTATTGGACTCTTCTATCAATGGTGTTTAAAAATGAAAAAAACACCTCTAAACCTAAAAATAGAGAACAAAAACCTCCCAAAACAGTGACCCCACAAAAAAAACCCCTCAACCCTTCTGACCTGATTTTTATAAACAGCATTTTTTGTTTGCTGTTTGTTACATTTGGCCTTTCACAAAGTTTTAAAATTCATGCCTTCATTTGTGCATTCATGTGGGCTGGAGTTGTGATGCAGAGCTCAGAGTGAGGATGTCTTGTGTTCCATGGCAGGTAGAATTTGTCCATCTATTCCCTGTTTGTAATGTGAATTCCTGAATCCTGACTGAAGTGCACTTTTACTCCTGATTGATCAAGGGATGGGATATTTGCTGTTAGGCCTGCTGCCTTTTATCCTTGCCCTCTCCCTTGGTGATTTTGCTTATGTATCCATTCTTTCATTTCTTCTTGCTGGTATTAACACCTGCTCTGAGGGTAGCTGCTTTTTCCTGTTGGAATCAAATGGCAATTTCAGTTTAAAGCATGACAGCTGATATGTTGTAAAGAACTTCAGAGCAGCTCTTCTGCAAAAAATCCCATGTTTTCTTGAAGCAGTGAAGAGAAGTTTAAATGTGTTTTAAAGTTTTCAGGATGACATATTTAAAATGATTTTGAATGCTGAGAGTGGTTGTCAAGCAGGCACTTATGGAAAATATTGGAAAAATAAGTACTTGGTGTTTAGGTCAGGCTGACAGGAAAATAAGGATTGTTGTTAGGTTTTTTTCTGCAGCTTCTAGGACAAGGATGTGTGATGAAAGTTTTTCTGACTTTATATTTGGGACTTGAAGAGTTTGGCTGGTATGAATCTGAGTCACAATGAGATTATTCTTTTCAATTTGAGTCTGTGTGTGGGAGTGTCCTAATTGTACTCCTTAACTGTGTCTTGCAAGTACTGATAGAGGGCAGAAGTTTTCCCAGGATTTTCAAAGGATGAGCTTTTCCCATGGCATGGCAAGAGGCCTTTACAGAGGATATACAGAGGTTTACCTGTAGCAGAGATTTGGCAGTACTTCCTGGTAAGGGAACTAAGGAAATTTGTTTTTAAAAAATGCTTAAAATATTGCCAGAAGGGAAGGCTGGAGTCTCAGAGGTCTGAATTGTCCTGTGGTCTTGCAGTATTTTTATTAATGACCATGAAAACGGACTTGATTTGTCTTTATCTGCCAGTAACACCAAACACAAAGAGTTACGAGCACACTGGATGATGTGATTAAAATTCAAAAGAAATTTGATAAATTGCAAAAGCAGCCTGGATAAAAGATACAATATAATTGAATAAAGATGAGGTTCTGCATTCAAATGGGGAGTTTTAATCATCAGAACTCATCTTTGCAATAAATAATGGTATTTTCTTATTCTGAGTTTTAAAGAACTTTTTTTTCTCCTGAGTGCCACTTTCAGCAGTGGACAATAGATGTCACTAGAAATGTTCTCACTTTTGCCACCTTGTTTTAGTCCTCTAAATTTTCATTGTAATATGGTGGGGGGGGGGCTTTTGCAGTGTTTGAAGACTTTGCAGTGAGGAGACTACTTCAGTTGTCTATTTATTGTAGTGGTTTTTTTGAGGTTGGATTATACATAAATTTGGTATAGTCAGTGGTATATCAAGGTCATCCAGAACACTTATTTCATAGCAAAAGCCTGTAAAGAAGGATTGTTTCTGTGCTGGAGAATGCATTAGTTGATGAGGCCGTTAGTTAAATCATTACTCAGGAGAGTTATCCTGAATTAATCTGTATCACTGCTTTGAAGTTCATGGGTAACTTGGGTTTTTACTGCCTTGTAATTGAGGCCATGGAGATGAGCATAGAGAATTTTTGGAATGTGAACCAGGAGGGGCTTGGAGAACAATTTGCTAAAATATTATAAATTTGAAGGTGGGTAGAGAACACATTTCTGAGTGTGAGTGAAGTTCTCTTGCAACACAAGTGTGTTCACAGCGTGCCTGGGGGGCATGAAAACCTGGTTTCCTCTGGTAAATGCAGTTAAACTTTCTCTGTTGACACTGTTGGGATTAAAAACAATCCCTCCTGGATTTTGTCTCTCTCTGAATTTAAAACAGCTCTAGCATCTGTGTGATGTAGGTGACTTTTCCTAAGAGCTGGTCCTTTGTTTCCTGATCCTGCAGTACAAACATGTTTTCATTACCAGAATCAAGAAATAGTAAGGAAGCAAGAGACTGTATCAAAGAACTAGAGGAAAATAAAGACAAATATAACAAACAAGCATATACTCGATTTTTGGTTACAAATTCAATAAAACTTTATGCCAAGATTGAATTTCAGGTACAGCTGTTCTTGATGACTCTTCCATATAATATCTGGTGAATCAAATAAAATCTTCTTGACTCCTAACATAAAGTATCAAAAAATAATAGGAAATACATATCTTTTGCCTAGTTCTAATTTCAGATATGCAGCATATTTTAAGTCTGGTGCTTTTGTGTTCAGTTTTTGCTGTATAATGTACAATTTAGGTAAGCACCATTTGCACACTGTCATTGTTATCTTGAAATATTAAATGGTTTTGTAACTA
>WEIU01019054.1:292005-306614 GCA_013389925.1 Aegithalos caudatus | reverse complement strand
TAGGAAAAAAAAAAAAAAAAAAAAAGTTACACAATCTCAGCTCAACCTAAAGATGATTCTGAATTTAAATGCATGTCCTCATTCAGTCTCTTGGTGTGTTTGGCCTTGCTGTTAACACAGGGCCTGCACATGATCCACTTAATGAAAACAGATTTATCTCCTGGCACTTTCCACAGCCTTGGAACAACCTCCTGCTTCCCCTTCCTCTTCCCCACTGGGCAGGAGATGGGATGTTTAATGCTGTGCTGTGTAATAGATATTCCTTACCCTAAACCTACCCCTGCCTGTATCATGGACTTAAATACAGCAACCAGAATTTCAAAAGCCCCAAAGGGTTGGGTACTTCCTATGATGTTAAAAGATGGAAAATTAAAAATCAGTTTGAGGTATTGCCAGAGTTGCAGTAGGCAAGAATTGACAGAATTGAGGTTATGCAGAATTCTTAAAATAAATGTTCACATGTATTACAGAGGGTAATAAATTATGCAACGATTATTCATGCAGCTGAGAATAAACTCAGTAGCATGAGCAGAGAACTGTTGTTAATATCCCTGCTTAAAGGGGGGGAAAAGGTAACCAACTGTGTAGGCAGAAGGAAAAAAAAGTACAAAATAGTGGCTTTTTGATTTGTCACTTCAGTGTTAAGTAAGAATTAAATACAAGCTGCACTAAGACTGAGCAGTTCCTCTCATTTCAGAATGCCTGGCATGGTGCTGAAGAGATTACAGAAGGAAATCTGCACTTTTTCTCTAAATGCTGTATTTTCAGTAATCCCTTCAAAAATCAGCCATTTTTTCCTTCTAGGAATCTTTGTTAATGTTACTAAGAGTTCTGATTTTAACGCAACAGTAGACTTAATTTTCCTATGTTTTTAGTGGGTTGGAATGATTTTATTTGTGTGGTGAGTATGGAACTGAAAACATCTTAATTTATGCAATATTGTTGCTGTCAAGTTGGAATAGCTGCCTGCATGCCCTGGTACAGCTCTGAAAATGTGAGAGGACTTTTCTTTTGATGCAGATATGGCCTGTAGCTTGAATGTTTTTCACTACTGGCAAGGCAGGTGTTATTTCTACATTTTCAAATTCCCTATCACGAAACTGCTATTACTACTGGATGAGGTTACTGCTGACAAAGCTTAAATGTAACTTGGAAGAAGTTTCTCTTGTTATTTGTGCGTGAAATCTTTCTATTTTAGAATTTTGTTGACTAGTTTTAATAGGTTAATCATCTATACCTCATAAAATGCACTTTCCCATTGTTGGATATCTCTGATATTAGGAAAAGTGATGTATTTATCCTCTGTAAACTGTCACTGTTGAATATCTCAATTTTTTTGTGTTGAAGTCTTGGGGAAATGACAGCTTAGACTTTGACATAAAATCTGTGTATTTGCCAGCCTTTGCAAACTTTCTTGGCTTATTTTGGCTGTACTTTTGACATTGCCTTCTTCCTTGCATTCCCATCCATATTTTATAGCTAATTGCCCACACAGGGAAAGAGCAACAGCATGATTTGGTGAGAAAAACATTCTTATTAGTGAGGCTGACCTGTGTAGTAATATTGAGGGGATGAGATATATTAAACACCTCAAGAAAACAGCAAGTTAGCTAAATTGTAGTGGTTTTCTTTTAAAAATTTGAGCCTGACAGTCCAGCAGTTTCCAGGCCATCTCTGCCCATTTATTCAGTCCATAATTTGATCATTTTGTCTATTACGGTGCTGTCGTAGGGGACAGTGTTGAAAGTCTTGTTAAAGTTAAGAGAAATGACAACTCTTCATCTGCCAAACTTGTATTTTAATCAAAGTTCATTAGGTTGATCAGGCATGTTTCCCCTTTCATAAATCCTTGCTGACTATTGCTCATCTCCTTATTGTTCTCATTTGTTTAGAAATGGCTTCACTTGGTCAGTAATGGAGGTAGGGGTGACCAGCCTTAGTCATCCAGACCCTCCCCTCTTCAAGTTCCATTTGCTTTCCTCCAGCTGTCAGGAGCCTCCCCCATTTGCCAGGGCAGCCTGTGAAATGATTTTAGAGTTAAGAAACTTGCCCTGGCTGAAGAACATTGTTTTTCTGGGAGTGTGTATAGGGATAGAGGAAAAAGGAGGAGAGGGGTTAGAAGAAAAGAAGCTTCAATATAGAGAATTGAGAGTAGTATTAAAAAAAAAATCAGAAAATAAACCAGGTGTATTGGGAATGATCTGGCACCCATGGTATCTACTGTAGACTGATTTTATGCTCAAAGAAAGTGAAATTTGATATATTGGTCACTTAATGGGACTGTGACATGATTATGTGAGGAGGGAGGGAGTAAGATTTGATGACATGAAAGAACCTTTGAGTCCTCTGTCCCGTGCCCCTATGAATCTTAACAAGGTGAATCAATAGAGTCTGACACTTTAAAATAAACAAAAAAAATCAGCAGTTCAGCACATTCCCCTATCATTTCCTGTAGTTCTGCTCCCACAGTTTTGGAGACATCCACACTGCTGCAAGGATTGTTCTTGCTTATTCCTGGGCAGTCATCTCAAAGTGGAAGAATTCCAGTAATCAAGGGTGCATCATATGAAAATGTACCACTTGAATGTATAGTATCTAAGATATGTTTCTTTGTTTTAATTAATTGCTATTTAGAAGAAATGGGAAATTCTTATCTGCTTCCTTAGAGATTGATATTACAAATGTCATCTTTAGGAATTATGCTGTTTGGAGGGATAAGGGTACTTTTCCTAGGGAAAATTGTTCTACTTCTTTCTGCAAGTGTCAGAAAAAGGTGTGGCTGTTCCACCCTGGATAACCTGGAATATCCTGAATTACAGTTATGCAGTTCAGTTTTGAATGAAGTCCAGCTGCACATACTCCTCATTCTTTTAGACAGTGTATGTGATTTTATTCCTAGTTTGGAAAGTTTGTTTTAGAAATAATAAGATGATATTTATTTACTTGCTGAGGACGATGGACAAGAAAATTGAGCCTGTGTCATGTGGGCACCTGGTGAAAGTCCTCAGCCAGGTTTACCAGGGAGAGATTTGTCACTCTTCCATCTGAGAGGTGGCTGATTTGTCTTGTGTAGTTAAGGGTGCAAGGAGTGGAGATCATTCAGTGCTTTATTTTAAACATATGTACAGTTGGCATTCTTCTTTAAAAAGAAAAAAAAAAAGAAAAAAGAAAAAGTTACAGACAGAGCTTTTGGCCAAAATATAAAAGAAGAAAACCTTGAAAATTCTTAAGGGGTTTTTGTTTTTGTTTTTGTTTTTTGTTTTTTTTTTTTTTGTGGGGGGAAGGGACATCTTGGATAGAAACTTTTGGATCTGAAGTAGAGATTTTTGTTGGTACAATATCAGAGGAATTGCAGTGGAACTTAGAGCTCTGTACTACATGCTGTCAAAAAATAAATAACTTGTAGTAATGTTTTGCTTGGAACAGGATGCTTATGTACTCTGAAAAGATGTTTACCTGTTTTGGTGTCAAAGGAATACAGAGCCAGATTGGTTCCTTGTGGGTTCTGTACCATTAAATATAATGGATAAATTAAAGCTGGGTGGATGTGCAGGAGCTGGCAGTTCACACTCAGCTGAGGCATTCCCTGAGTGAGGAAGGGTCATTGCTCTCTGCACAGCCACATGGATGTCCTTGCTGGCAAACTGCCTGGTGGTGGTTGTGCAGAAACAGCCAGAGGGATGTTGGCAAGGATTATTCAAATTAGGTACTTGGAGATCTGAATTAAAAATTTGTCTGGACACTTTCAAAGGTACAAAAAATCCCCATTGTGTGGTTGCACATTTTAAAAGGATTTTTAGAGGTTTTTGGTAAGTGATCAGGAGTTTCAGGATTGTTTTTTACTTCTGTCATAGTGGATTTTTTTGGTTTGTAAAAGTTTTTGTGTAGGCTGGGTAGGGGGTGTGTATCTGCTAAGAGTGACTGGAGAATTCATCTATCTTTTTTTACAGGAGAAAAAACAAATCCAGGAACAGAGCCAGCCTTGCACATGGAGGGCAGTGTGCTATAATCAGGGCATCAGGATATTGGGAATGAGATTCTGCTGCTCCTTTACAGCACAAAACCTTCAGTGGCAGTCACTGAAAGTGTCTTGTTCTGCTGCAGAATGACTTAAGGAGAAGATGAAATTTGGCAAACTGAAGAGTCCAATAATCCTGGTTCCTAAATATGTGTCCTTTAGTCTATTCTGCTGATGCCCACGATGCATTCACTGTTTTTATACAACTGTTCCACAGAAAGTGCAGCTTGTGTGAATTTCTGTAACCCCTTGCTGTAGTGTTGGAGGGTGTTACTACCCAGGGTCTTCATAGCAACAGCTCTGGAGTAAAGGAAGGGTGGGGATAACAGTGTGACTGAAAGAATCTGAGTATCAAGCTGGATCTTCTGTAGTTGGCTTATAGAAAATGTTATTAGTGTGTGTGTTTTGTTCTGTGGGACCTGGGAGTGGCTTGGGATCTTCTCCCAAAATACACACGAGCTTGTTTGAAGAGGAACATCACTGACTACAGTGAACCGAGAGGAAAAACATTGCATGGTGAACCTCCATCCACTATTTTGTTGTAAGTTACGCCTAAAATGACCATAAATAAAGGACTATATGATCTGTAGTTTATTTTTACATCCTTGACAGGTCTTAATGTAAAGTTTGAACACTCTCCTTGTGTCCTTAGCTTGTAACTTATTTGTGCTGGCTTTGTTTGTGCAGTAGAAGACTGGGAAAAGGAAATAATAACAAAAATTGTTGCCTATGGCTTCCCCCCTTCTCTTTTTTATTTTCAGAAGACAATATTAAATGTAATATTTAAAATAAGAACATATTTAAGAAAATATCCCATCACCTTATGATAGCTGTGGTGTGTCTTTCAGGCCTTTTCCCTGGGGTTCACTAATTTGAATATGAAAAACTGCAAAAACTATTTTGTCAGCTATAAAGCTGTTGATCCTCAGGTTTTCACCCATCAGGAAGGGTGAAACTTAACTACAACAAAGTCTGTTCTTGTAGCAAGTACATTTTTCCTCAGGACTTTACTCTGATGAAGGGTCAGGATAAGAGAAGAGGGCTATTAAATGCCTGCGCTTCCATTAGTGGGGTGGAATTATCCTTGAGATGGATGTGAAACTTCTTAAGAAATTCTTACATTGTTTAACTGGCACAACAATATTTTCCAGATTATATCTTCATGCACTAATTATTCCTTTAAGAAGATCCTTAAAAGATCTTTAAAGTTTCTAGTTATTGTCCATTCAGATGGCTTACTGGAATGGTTTCACATGGTTTGATTTTTTTTTTTTCCCATGGCAGTCTGGGAGTTATCTGTGATAACTTTTTGTGAAAGGCTTAATACAGAGAAATACTGGACCTGTATTTCCAGGATTAATAGACTTCTTGTTGTAATTCACTTTGTCTTCACATGTCTCAGTGGAGCAAATTTTCATGGATTTGAAGAGCAGCTGAACTAATATCTCTGATCTCCACTCCAGATCTGTCCTCTGTGGTGACCAGTGACAGGACCCAAGGGAATGGCCTGGAGCTGTGTCAGGGGAGGTTTAGGGTGGATATTAGGAAAAGATTCTTCACCCAGCTCTCAGGCCCATGCTGGGATTGTTTGGGTTGTCCTGTGCTGGGGACTCCATGATCGTTGTGGGTCCCTTCCAGCTCAGGGTATTTTATCATACTAAGGAAAGGTTAGAATGCTACTTAGGCTTTTAGTCCCAGTAAAAATTACTGATGAGCATTGAAATTCCTGCTGTTTCCTGATCATCCATGTGCCTTCCAAGAGATAGGGGTAAAAGGGATTACTGAAACTTGAGTCTTTGCAATACAGAAGAGTGAGGGAACCAAATGACACAGTGAGGTGTTAGAGGTAGTGACTACCACTGAGGTTCTGGAAACATCAGTAACATAATTATTGGGATACTTATATGGAACTTCTAAAAGTAGAGAATTAAGTAGGAATTTTAAGGACAGTGATCAGGCTTTGTCTAATGACCTGTGTCCTTCAAAACTTGAGGGGTGAAGGAATTCTGTCCTACCAAGGCAGATATGACTTAAGTCATTCCTTGAAGATACTTAAGCCATTAAGATGACAGTTTCACATCATCTTCTGCAATTTAACAATTGTTACTATGCATTTATTTCAGGGTCTTTGAACTTTTCTAATCCTAGTTTAAGTTTATGACACTTCTTCTTCATGTCTGTGTAGCAGGACAAAGTTTATATTCTTCCTCTGTTTATGCCGTCACTGATACTTTTTTTTTTGTCCTGGTCTCATAAGAGAGACTCCTGGTTCACTTAAGAGCTTTAGAACTGAGTTTTGAAATGCATCAAATGGGATTGAGGAGAGCAGTACCAGAGGTTTTTTGGAAGCTGTGCTCTGCAGCTCAGAACTGCACAAGAGATGAGCTCTTGGCCCTGTCAGATGCTGTTACATGCTGACAATGTTGGCCCTGTGATGTTTGGTAAAGTAGGTCAGTGAGGCTGCCGTCAGAAAGGGGTGGGGTTTTTTGATTTTTTGATGTTTTGTTTACCATCTGAAGACATAGGATACTTATTTAACATCCCTTCCTCAGATCTGAAGAAGGGCTGTGCCCAAACATCTCTTTCCCAGCTGCATCAGTTGGTTTTTGTACATCTTGGTGTTGCCTACTTTCATTTTTATATCAGCATTCTTGCACATCTGTTTTCAGCTTCACCAAAACCTTTTGTGCTGAAGTTGTCACTGGGTAAAGCAACACTTAAAGCTCAGCTGAATTTGGTGCTACAGAGCAGAGGTAGCATTGCTCTGCTCATCAATTTACTACCTCCACTAACTTGAGCTGCATTTGGTGGTGAACTCCTGGAGGCCTTTTTTAAAATGGAGCAACAAGTTCTTATGTTTCTGAGCTCTTTGATACCACTCCACAGGCATTTTCCTAGGTAAACAGAACTTGTTCAGCAGAACTGTGCAGTCTTGTGTAATTGGAGGAGCAAATGAGGCTATTTAAGGTGGTAGATTTTGCATTGAATAGAAGATTTGATGTTAGCTGAGGATGACCTTTGATTCCCTGTAACAGCATAAAGTGACTGCCTGAGGAGCTGCTCCTTGGAAGTTTATTGCTGGTCTCATGGAGCAGCGATTTAGCTCAAAGCTCCTGAAAAGTCAATGTCCCTTCTTGGTACAAAATAGGAAGAAGAGTTGATTAAAGTGAATAGGAATTGAATTTTCTGTGGCTTAGAGGCTCAGCTATACCTGGCCTCTAATAGAGGTTCTCCTAAACAAAGCATCAGGCTATTTTTTGGATTTTTTCAATCCAAATTCTACTAATTACAGAGAGAAAGGGAGATTTGTGCCTATTTAACAATATTTTCTTATTCTTTAAAGTACACTTTTCTTTGCTTGATAGCTCAGGCACTGAATTTGCTTGGTAATAGAACAGCCTTAATGTTTGTGTTATAAAACTTTTAAAAGATGTTCTGTAGAAATTAATAATTAATTTTGAATTTTCTGCTTTCTTAGACTTGAAGGCTATCAGCACTGGCTTGTTGCTTTATTCTGTGACTCTGGAATTTTAAACTTAAATAGCTCTTTGTTTTAGCCTATAAGAGTTTGTTTATACATTAGGGATTTATGCTATGCTCATCCTTCACTAAGAAATACAATATGAACTGTTCCACCAGTGTGCTTCCATATATAAATGGAATAATACTGCATTATTGTGAGGTCATGGATTACTGTTTTACTCAGTTTGTAATTGTATTTAATAGCTTAGGAGTCTGAGGAGTTGCTGATGTTGTATCTGTGGTTTATATAACACTGGGAGTCAGGTTCAACTTTTCTAAAAAGATGTTTGCAACTAACAAGTGTTTTGATGAGCTATTTTATGCATTGTTTTAACTTTGTATTTGGCATCTGGAGGAGAAGCAGGACAAGGAAGGCATGTTCAGGTGACACCATTTCTGGTAAATAACTGGGCACTGTGTGGCTGCACAGCTTTCTTACTTTCTTTTCTTTAATTGATTCTTAGATGAGAGAGAAAGCAGCCCAGATAGGATGAGACACTGAAGAGATTTGCTGACCCATAAGCAACTTCATTTTCCTATATCCCTCTTAGAAGATGTGGCTAATTATTTCTAGGTTATCCTTGAATTGATAAAGGTGGATTTTAAGAAACATCTGTAAGGTCAACTGATCCACTCATGGATCCCTTCCACTGAACAAAAGGAATCCTCACAGAATGCAATTCCTTTAAACAGCATCAAAGGCCTGGGGTCCTTCCCCTTCAGATACCTTCTACTATGTTTACTTCATAAATGGAAGGTTTTCACCATATAAAAGGGATGTTTTATAAGGTCAAGAAAGGTTCTGGTGACCATTTGGATTGCTTTGTCTCACTCCTCCAGTCACCCCACGTTGGAGGCTGAAGATGTGCAATGCAAACTGATAAACACAGGGAATCTGTCACAGACCAAAATGATCAAATTTTATTTTGCAGTAAAATAAGGAATAGCATGTGTAAGATTCACTTTTTCTCTTTTTTTCACCTCTTCTCTCCAGGTCTGCATGAAGCAGATTTTAGCTTTAAGCAATGGAATACTGAATTAATTTCTCAAAGATGTTTTGAGGATAGAAATGGTTTAGTTGGATGGATTCTTTTGTAAATAGCCTAGAACAAGGAGAAACAGAGATTTTGAATCAGTCTCCTAAGAAAGAGTAATTTTAAACCTTTTTCAGCTTTCATAGCATTGACTTTATCCTTCTCTTCAGTAAAGCCTTCAAAAAGTAAATGGAAGGAAGTGGGAGAAGATGAGCAGCTTAGTCCACCCACAAAGAAATCTGCTACAACTTTCATGCTTGAAATCTAATACAACCCATATGGGTTTAAAAAATGGCTAGTCTTTATTTATGGAATAATAAAAATAAAGTTAACTTAGTTGCCCTTTTAACATCTGTTGTCTTAACAGCAAAGGCTGGGAGGTTGCACTGCTGCCTGCTCTGCTGCACAGCATCACAGGAACCCTTGGGAAGGGGAGGTATGGGAAACCTCATCAATGCTGCATTCCTCCTGCTCTCTCCCAACACCCTGCTCTGTTTTGCTCCCCACCTCATTACTACCAACAGATTAGGACTTGAAAATAAAACCAGTGAATTCTGTCAACTACTATTTAGAAATGTAGCTCAAATGACCATAAAGCAAAACCAGTGGTTGTGGTTCAGAAAGTCACAGTTTGTGTTAAAACTGTTTTTTTGGGAATATCCAAGATTATCCTACTATTAAGCTCACCAAGTGGGGAAATATAACAACAAATTCGGTATTGGACTGACTTTTTGCCAGAAGAATGTCTTAAGCAGAGATCCTCAGCAGTTTATATTCTAGAATGAGTTCATGTAAGTGCTCTCTGTCTTTCTTCTTCAGGAGAAAAATGGCCTAATGTAGTCTGGAGCATGGAATTAAGAGTTTGCTCATATTGCAAAGTTGAAAATGAATTCATGGAGGTGATGCTGCTTCTCAGTTGTGCTGAATCATTTCTGTTGAAAAACTGGGCTTGGATTTTGACACTTAAAAGTAAAATACAACTTTTCTTTCAGTTCTGCCTGTCAGAATGTTCATAATTAAATAAGAAAGACCATCTCTGGTGCCAGGGTAATGATGATGGAGCTTCTCAGTCCCCAGAGACCCAGGAGGTCCTGGAGCCCATCACCCTGTTCTCCTCTGTGCCCTTGGGCAAAGGATGTTCAGGAGGAGGCTGAGCCAGAGAAGGTGTGGGTGGAGTAAAAAGGGGCTGCTTGGGGGAAAGACTGATAGGTTTAGAGACCAGGTAATCCAAAGTGGATTTCCAAAACACCCTTAGCAAACCTCAGTTTAGAGTAAGGGAGAGGTCAGGAGTTGTTGTTTTGGATTTGTTATAATGCAACATTTTCCTGTGGTTCCTGTGAAGAAAAATGATGTTTGTTTGACTTTGCCTAGGAGGAAACTTAGGGTAGATAATATTTTCCACTCTTAAATAATGCATATACCCAAAGAATAATCAGAATATTTAGAAAAATCTCACACAAAGAACTAACTTGAGAGAGTGAAGGTTATGGTGCAATTAGAGTGTCTGGACAGCATGTTTGGGGAATTCTGGATACTAACATGAAAAAGCAAATTAATTTGGATGCAGAAGATTGTCACTTGATCAATAAACATGTTTTAATTTTTAGAACATTCATCAGGCACTCTCAGTTTACAGGCTGCAATTGTCACGGTAGAAAGCATTTGTGGCTTTACCAAAAAAATCCTGCATTTGTTCTGAGGGTAAACTTTGTTTGAAAACTTTCTTTATCAGCAAGATGAATGTAATGAACTCTTCTTCCATCTCCTACATGAATATGCAGATCTTCAAAACAACACCTTTGTTCTTCAGCTTCTGGTAATTACTAGAGTGATAAACAGTAGCACATGAAGTGGCAAAGATTATGAATTATTGAGTCCAAAATAATTATAAGCATCACCATCATTATCACAGAATGGTTTAGCTTGGAAGGGACCTTCAAGATCATCTATTATGGACACAGTCACCTTAAACCAGACCAGGTTGCTCAAAGCTCCATCCAACCTGGCCTTGAACATTTACAGGGTTGGGTATTGATGATTTCTCTGGATGTGTTTCACCATCCTCATAGTGAAGAATATTTTCCTAATACTTAAACACATATTTTTTCAGCTCAAAGCCATTCCTCCTTGTCCTAACACCATGTGTCCTTGTCAAAAGTCCCTCTCCAGGCACTGGAAGGGGTTCTAAGGTCTCCCTGAAGCCTTCTCCAAGCTGAACATTCCCCACTTTCTCATCCTCATCCAGAGCAGAGGTGCCTCCAGCCCTTATGCTGATGTCCTTGCTGTGCTCTGGGCTGTAGCTCTTTAATTTTTGTTTTAACAAGTGAACGGGCTGTTCTTTTCTCCCTTGGAGGAGATCTCTGCTGCTGTTCTGTTCATCTGGAGGCTGAGGTGTTGCAGAAGAGGAACTGAAAAGCAAATTTCTGTTCTGCTCTCCAATACTGCTCTGGTACTGATCTGTCTGTTTGCTTCACAGTTTCCAAATCCTGAGTTCAGCTTGGTTTCTTAAGGCAGTGGAACTTGGACAAATATTCCCTGTTTGGTTGTGTCCTGGTCCCCTTCCTAACAATATTCTTGTTTGCCAGTTTGATCAAAATTTGATGAATAGAGATATTAACTGATGTGGAAAAAAATGAGTTGAATAGCAGAGACTTCCTAACAATGCCATTTACTGAGGAAGAAACTGCTCAGTTCTGTGCTGATGAGATCTCTGGGATACCCCCAGGAGCTCCTGCTCTGGACATAGCAGTGGAGAAAGCCCAGGTTTGCTAGTTTGTCTGATGGGTCTTTTAGAACTTTATTTTTGTTTGGATTAGCTTGAGTTGAAAAAATTAAGCACCCTTTTATATGTCTCACAATTATAAAAAACAAAACCCCATTGTTTAACCCTTTGTTCCCCAAAGCGTTGTGATTTTTGCAGGCAAGATCAGTAGGGGACAGGCTGAGCACCACAAGGAAATTTTAAAACCTAAATACCTTGATACAATTTAAAAAATGCTTCTGACTTTTTTCCTCCCCTCTTGCTTTCCAAAAGCTGATGCTGATAATCAGTAGTCTTTAAAAGCAGGCTGAAATTGAGCAACCAAAATCATAGTCACAGCAGAAAAGTCTTAACTTGAATTTCCTTGGGGCAAAATGCCATTTCTTAGCCGACCTTGGCCCATGTGTTGTTATTGGGGTAGTCTGAGCTTTTTTTTCTCATTAGAATGTGTGCTTCAGGAAGATGGCCAGTGCTTCTACGTATTCTTAGTAAAAACTTATCAGTTCTTTTTTTTTTTGTAATAAATATTTTTTTTGGTATTTCTTTGATAGCTGTTATCATCGTTGCTTACACACAATCTACTACGCAGATACTATCAGTGTGAATCAGCAAATGCATCTTGGACAACAAGAACCAACGTTCTTGTTCCACAGCCCTAATTTCTGACAGATGTTTCTTACCTCAGTAAATGGTATAATCTGATTGGCATTACTTAAAACAGATCACTTGACATAAATGCTACTCAGATACGTACTTGATGAGCCATATTTATAAAATGTTGTAAATACTCCATATTAAGTATACTGGAGATGTATTTAACTTCTCAAGTTCATTTTTTTTACTTTGTGCCATGTCTGCTGCTCCATCCTTACCTGCCTTCCTCCCTGCAACTTGGAATTTTGGGGTTTATGAATATCTTCAAAACATAAATTTTATGCTTTTGGCCTTTTTTTGTGCAGAAAAAAATTGATCATGTTACTTGAAAGAACAGAATGAGTATATATCCACTGTCTACTACTTACAATAACAAATAGATATTAAGTATTTTTTAAAGCATCAAGGAAGTGCTTGGTTTAAGTGAAAAATACATAGAGTGTAAAATGCTGAATAGCTTCTAAAATGGAATTAAAAAAAAATCTTAGGCTGTGAAGTACTTAGTTTTCACCTTCATTTTGTAGTCTAATACAAAAACAAGAAGGTATGTCCTTGAGAAGAATGAATATAATACTGGTATTATATGGGCAGGCAGTATCTCTTGACACTTGGATTGATAATCTGTATTAACCTCATCTGTTAAGAGTGTAAAGAATACAGACTCCACACATTCTGTTTATTAAAAGTCTCCTTGGCAATGCACTTACCAGTTCATATTTAAAGGGTTTTGTTTTCATGAATAAAATTTAATTTATACCTTCTCCTTTTCACTTCTTGATATTTTTATCTGCTTTTCTAGAAAACATTTTCTTTTTATGGAAGAAACACATTTTTAAAAAATATATTTTACACCCTAGAGCACAAATCAAACCGACTTAAGGAAAACTGAAGAAGTATCTGCAGTTTCCTTTTTCTAAGGAAACAAATCTGACTTGCTCAAGGTCACCAAGGAAGCCCATGGCAGAGCTGGATGTGTAAAAGCAGCTTCCCTGCCCTGCCAGCTGCAGCGTGAACCAGAAAGGCACTGAGCCTGTCTGTGCCCCTTCTGTACCCACACAACTACAATAATCGGGGGTTTAAATATTACTGTAGCATGTTTGGCTTTATTATTGAAGGTAAATATAATCGACCTTGCCGCTGGAAGCGTTTGTTTGTCTGTGTAGCACTGAGGGGCTTGGAAAACTTTGTGGTGGGGGGAGGAAGGCACCCAGGCATGTCTTCAGTTCCCTTTGGCTTTCTTCAGCCCCAGAAAGAGCTTTGTGCCTGAGCAGTGATGCAGAACATCTGATGGGCCTGGTTGTGGCCTAATCTCTCCCTCTGTGTCTTTTCTTTTTTTTTTTTTTTTCCAGTGACTATTTTTTTCTCGTTTAAATAGAGAAGCAGACAATACTTAAATGCAGTTGCTGCTTCCTTTCTTCTTTTTTTCTTTTTATCGAGAATTTTGACATACACCACTAATTCTGCAAGGCCAGTCAGTATATTGAGAAATGAGATGGCAGTAAAGAATGGTAATTAAACATATGCTGTAGACAAGTGCATGCTGCTACAAGTAGGCAGATAGGTTAAGTTGAAGGCTGCTGGCTTTAGATTAATTCCCTTTTGGTTCTAGTCTTGGATAAGCCTTACGCCTTACTGCTGAGGGCTGGGAGTGAGAAGAGATTACCGTGGAATATATAAAGAGCTTTAATGATGTGTGAGTCTTGTTCCTGTTGATTTTAATATGTATTCTAGCTGAATCAGTCATTTATAATTCTTGTGAAGTACTTTGCTGAGAGTAAAACGGATATTTGCTATATAGCCATATACACATTCTGCCTGGATGCGTGATTATTATAAACATAGGCTTTTTGCAGTGTTTATACTCACCATTTTAAAAGAAAACTGTTTGTAAGCAGTTTTGATGTTAGGTGCTGCAAAGTTAAGAAGAAACAAAGGCCGTTCACCATCTGGGGTGAATGTTGGAGGTGACCTTTGCCTTCTGATGAGAAATCAATAAAGAAGCCCCGGGTTTAGAGGGGGCTGGATGTGGCACTGGGTAAGGACTGGTGTGGGCTGCGATGTTCATTCTTTAGGGCAAAGCAGCACTGCCAGGGTTCTTCCATCAATCTCTTGGAGTGATGCAAGTGCTGCTGGAGGGTGCGACCCCAATTCCTGCTGAAGTTTGGGGAAGTTCTCCAGCGCTTATAGGGAAGTTCCCGTGCGTTTAGAGGGAAGTTTTGCACTTTTTCTCCCTCTGTGTCTTTTCTTGACACGGCAAATGTGTAAAAGCGATGGCAAAACGCGGGTGCGGCAGGGGAAGGGGCGGTGCGGGGCAGCCGGGAACAGGAACATCGGCGGCGGCGAAGCGAGGCCGATCCGCATTCGGGCCGGGCGGCATTTCCAGCGCTGTCTGTGCGCAGAGGGTGAACCGGAGCCTGCCGGGCGCGGGCAGCAGACGGGGATTAGCATATTAATGGGAGCCGGGTAATCGCCTCCCGCCCCTGCCCGCCCTCCTCCGCAGGGCTCACTCCGCCTCGGCACCGCTCCCGGGGAGGACGAGGACGAGGAGGTGGATGATGCTCCGGGGCGGGCGGAGATGAGGCAGCGGCGCGGTTTCCCCGCCGCGGAGCGCGCTGGAGCC
>WEIU01019054.1:159196-291950 GCA_013389925.1 Aegithalos caudatus | reverse complement strand
GGAGCCCCGGGCGGGCCGGGGGACCGCGCTCCCCCCGCAGCCAGGTGAAGCCGCACCGCCCCGGGGAGGGCCGGGGCTCCCTCCTCTGCCCGGGATCCGGCACGTCCAGGCGGCTCCAGCCTCCCCCCGCAGGAGCCCGGAGCGCTGAATCGGGACATTGTGTGCCGGAGCTGGCCGGCATCGAGCACGCTCTGTGTATGTGGCTGCTGGAGGTGGCCGGGCAGCAGCCCCCGAGGCGGGCAGGTGCGGGCTGCATGGAGAAAAGCGGCTGCAGCCCATTCCCCATGTGCTGGGCTAAAGGTACTCCGACCTTTTATTTATGTATGTGTATGTATGTATATATATAGATCTATATCTGTATGTATTTTCCTCTCCCTCTTAATTTAACGTTTTACCACCTGTGGTTCTATGGGTTTTTTTTTTTCCTATCAAAGCCAAGCTAGAAAATAAAATATTCTGGTCATGCGCTTGCAGTGCGGAGCTGCCCCTCCGCAGGAGCTGCTTCACCTGACAGCTGGGATGCTTCGGGATTTTTTTTTTTTTTCCTCTCTCTCTGCCTTTAAGAATGATCTGAAATGAAAAGAGCGCTAGAGCTGTTTGGTTTGTACTTGCACTGATGTGAGGATCTGACGGCTTTGTTTGTGATCTTTGTATTTTGAAGGCACTGTGAGGGTGATTCTGCTTTCACTGACCTTTTAGAAGAAGTAGTTTTAAAGTGTCTGATCTGATCGTAGGGAGCGTTTGCAGTGGAAGACTCACATCTTTTTACTTGATGTCTCCGAATTTGCCACCCCTATTATCCACCTCCAAACTGAGACAATAAGCAGTCACAGAGCATGAATTTATTACAATGAGAGAGGGTTGGACTTGAAATTGAGGCTTAACAATAGTTGGATGGACATGGGAAAGTCATTCACGTGATAATCTTAATTTGCACCCCAAGGCATTAATATTTACCGTGTTATCATCTGCACGTTAGTTTTATATTGGAGTTGTGGATGTGAGCGTACAGGGTTTAAGGTCGAAATTCTGTTAGTAGACAAAGAATCAAATCTTCCTTAGATGGAAAACAACTGTAAAAAGTTGAGTGTTGCTGGTTGTAAGCATAACTTTCCTCGTGCTTGCTTTCATTTCAATGTACTTTCTTTTTTGGAAGAGAAACTGGCAGTGAAGTATTGCGTCACCGTAATCTTGGATCCCGGACAGCCAGTTACTTCAGAAGTTCACGGCAAACGTAGCTGAGCTAAGGATTTGATACACGTAGCTGCTAATTAGTTGTCTTGAAAAAAACCAACATGAAATTCACTCACAAGTTTTATTATCTAGTGATTATGAGGGCACACGAAAAAGTATTTAACACTGAGTTTGTCTTGCCTGCTTTCTTCACCTTTCAGAAATATTCAGGCTAAAGTAGGCTTTGCCACACATTGACATTATAGTAGCACATAGAGTAGAAATTACTTACAAATGGGAGAAGTTGGAACACCACACCCTGGTTTCGTGAAGTGCAGAACCTGTCAGCTCACTGGGGAATAATAGTTAGTAAACAATGAGTAAGGGCAGTGGGGAACAAAGCTAAAACAGAGTGTCCTTTGCTTTTAGTAAAACTTGTTTACCGTGAAAGGGTAACAACAATGCCAGATCTGTGTGTCATAAATTGTATAACAGAAGTATTAGATGAAATTGGGATTCATCTCCTTGGACTATTGTGAGGGTCAGGATGAAGGTACCTCCCAGAAAGTAACTTTTAAAAGTAGGGAAGAAGAATCTTCTGAAAGCAAAAGCAAGTTTTTGGTTAGTATTAAGGTATCAATTTCTACCCCCTACTCCAGTCCCAGAGGAAGCCCCCAAGCAGGGCTGGGGATGGCTACACTGGGCCATGATAAAAGCTATTGATTGCCCCCAACCCCAATTTATTTTAAAAATAAATTAAAAATGATCCCACCTCTTCCTCTGGTCGCCTGTGTTCTTAGAACATAACTTCAGGGAAGATTGCTTGTCCATCCCCTCTGCCCCAAAATATGGAGAACAGCCCTGTAATCTCTGGTTATTCCTGTTGGGGGGAGAAGGGGGGCACCAGGAGTTGCATAAGAGGACAAAGGCACCAGGGTCTTTCACAGCTGCCAGTTGTGATGATTTTAGAAAAAGCTTCATTGCAGCCTCCCAAAAAAATAGGACAGATGAGAAATAGCTTGAGCTATATTTGTCATTGAATGGTGGCCATGCCTTAGTCGATGATTACTCTGTGTACTGTTCACCGGCTTAACCTTAGGGAAATGAGACGGATCTGGCCTACTTTGATAAGGGCTGTGAGATATCTGCAGTCCAAGAAAGGTAATATATTAATGAGAGAACCATTTAGTTCTGATCTCTTTATTCTAGCTCTTTGGTTTTTCTGTTAAAGCTTCGGGTTACCTGTAGAAAAAAACTGATTAAAGTTTTAAGTATTTCATAATGTCTTAAAACGTGATCTTGATGTGTATATTTTATTATCCATATCTTTTTTCCTAAGTGCTCTGTTCTCTTTTGAATGGGACAGATTAAGCTTTCATTGTACCAGGTGTGATCTCAGCAAATGTTTGTTCTTTGAAAAGGCTTTGAAATATTTCAGTGAGTCTGTGTTCATACAGAGCTTCCATTTTTTTTTAGCATTCTTAAATCTGAAATCGTCAAATCTTCTTAGCGATAGCGTGGGATGACCTAATTGCAGCCAATTCTGTGGCTCTGTCTGTAGAACTGCAGCAGAGAAGATATTTGCTTGCTTTAGAAAGTATTGGTGTAAATCTGTGTTGTTGCTTTTTTGCCTCCTCTTCACACCTAAATCTAATCTTAAGTAGTGTTATTGAATTGAATAATTTAGTCTGGATCTACACATTCCAGATCTGAGGGTATTCTAATGGGTGAATGAAGTGTGTATTTTGTTACTGGCATATTTCTTCTCAGTAAGCCTGTATTGCTTCAGTCAGGATAGGAGTAAGACTTTTTTGGCTGCTTCCTCCCTCTCATTAAGTAATTTGAAACTTAAAATGTCAGGTCTTGTGGAATAATCCTCCTGAAGCTCAGTTACAACTGGGGGATGCTGAAGTGGGTGTCTTGATCCCTGAGCAATCACTACTCCTGCCCCAGCCCAGTGCTGAAACTTTGTGCTGGTATCATACAGGGATGTTTCCTTTCTGCCTGTAATAGCAGACTAGAAAGTCATCATGGATCATTAAAGACTCTTCACTAACATCTCTGAACTTTGTTAAGATCATTAATAGCATAATGTATTGCACTTTGACTTAGATACTTTTGCTGGTGAAACTTTTTCTTGTGTTTCCTGCGAATTCCTGGCCTTTTAACCTTACACAATAACTGGGTGAAAGCAGTGTAAACGTGACAGCCAAGGGTAGTTGGGCAGCTCTGCTCTAGGTCTCTGAATTATCCACCCCAAGGAGGAGGATGTTCCTTGAATACCTTCCAGAAGAGCTCTGTTTAGTATTTTCTGAACAATTAATTGATGTAGTTCAGTGTGTGCCATGTGAGTTGTTAGTGCAGAGTGATCACAGTCCTTGAACTCAGCCCTTCAAACTAACATGGAAAGTCTATACTGCCTTAAAAAATTAAGCCAAATTCAGTCAAAAGCTTTGTCCTGATTAAAAGAAATATTAAAAATTCAAACCTATCTGTGTTGTGAAATGTATTCAGTCTGCTGGGAAAGAGTTTTGCCCTATCACAAATGTGGCAGTCTTTTTTTAAAAAGAGAAGCAGTTCCAAATTAAAGGTTGTGGGTTTATTTTCTGGTGAGCTCTGCTGATTCAGGGGGTGTGTTCAGATGAGACCTGTTGGTCATGTGTTGAATATAAGCAAGATAGTTGGATGCATAAGAGAAGAGTTCAGAGCTGTCTCTCCTTCATCTCCATGTCATATATTTCTGCTGTTTAGTTAAGAGTGATAACTTTCAATCCAGCAGGCCCTTAGGTTTTTAGGTGATCACTGAGAGGGACACAGTCACAGGAAATGGAGTAAAGGATATTGCTGATACTGTGAAGGTTGTCAGCAGGTAAATAATCTCCAAAGCAAGATATCCTGCTTCTTTGACACAGACATTGTATATGTAACCTGGAAATATCATTGTTCTTGTGTATCAGAAAGGAAAAAAGCCATTCTGTTTGTATGAGTGTTCTGTTGCATCTTCTCCGTGAGCTTCAGTTGAATGCACCTGCTCTTGCATTTTTTTAAATTTTTTTTTTTTTTAATCTATAGATACAGTTTAGGAGTGACATTAGGTGCTTTTTTCGTGGTGTCTGGGGCCATTACAACTAGGAAAAGTCTGGTCTATCATTTGAAGTCTATTGTTAAGTAGCTACATGGGCTACATGGGCTGTTTCCTTCTGAATGGTGATCTTACCTAAACTTCTGTTAAACTTAATAATAACTTTGTAACTTCTTGAGCTGTGAGGCAAACCATAAAAAGCATCTCTTCAATTCCTGTGTTTTTTTGGAGGTTTTTGTAGGAAGAAGAGAAATAATAATCTCATCAAACTACTAATTTTCAAAGGCAGTTGAAAACAGTTCATAGAATCACAGAATGGTTTGGGCTGGAAGGGACCTTAAAGAATCTCTCTAGTTCCAGCTCTCATGGCCTTGGGCAGGGACACCTTCCACTAGACTGGATTGCTTAGGATATCATATTCCTGATATGCCTGCATATATTTAAAGGTGGAAAATAATCTGGAAATGCGGGGGGTTTGCCCTTCAGTGTTAGAGCACAGCGTGTGGTAGCTCAGTATTCTTAAAAATACAGGAACTATGCAGCTCCTGGAGTCTGCTGCATTCCCACTGGGGTGATTGTTCCATATTCAAAGACCACTGGAATGGAAGATGGAGCTTGAGATACTTTTCCAAGAAAGGAAAGTGATTGTTTTAAGGGCTGGGGGAGCATTTGTCAGTTCCCTGGGTAATGGAGATGTGTGATCTTATCAATTGTAGCACCTGGTAATGAGCCAGTGAACCAGCTTGGAATTAAATTCTGAGCTGCCTGGAAAAAACCTAAAACTTAAGTAAGGAAAAACAAAATGTTTCAAATATCCTTTTAAAGAAGCATTAGAAAACAGGCCTAAGAGCAAAGTGTGGAAGTTGGCACCCAAATGAATCTTTCATTGTTGGAAATGATGCATTAAGCAGAAAAGATAACCAGGAGTTCATAGCTCTAATTGCTTTCTTATTCAGTTTATATTTGAAATTTCTTTATCACAAATCCCATTGTGTGCTTGTGCATGTTTATTTTCTGTATGTAAAATACATCTACAGACGTGCATTGCCCGGTTAGCCTGGCAACAGTTGCAGTATTTCAACATCAGATACCAAAGATGATCTCTTACTGTTTTTGTGTTTTTAGCAAATGCAAATCATTGGGCAATGTCTCTTTTGGAAGCTTTTGTTGGTAGGACTAAGGTACTGGAATTACCTTTCGTGACTGGTGTTTTATTTGTAAGAAATGTGTTAGGTTGTCTCAATCCTTCACTTGCTATAGTGTTGCTGAAATAGAATAGTTGCAAATTCATGTCTTGTAAAATTTTTGATGTGCCAGCAAAGAGTATGTACTTTTCATTAATTGTCTGGAAAAGAAACCTTCACTGGTGTTCCTGAATTCATGACCTGATGTGTGTTTGTTCATGGAATTATTAAAAACTGGAGACATTATAGATTAATATACACTATAATGATACAGTAGGGAAGCCTGTACAAGCTGCTGAATTCTATAAGCTGGCACAACAAACAAAAGCCAGACATGAGGAAATATCTGTAAATATTACATTATAAGAAGCTTAAGTACAGGACATCATAAATTATTTGATTAGAAGAGTTACAAAAATATTGTATCATTCATTAAGATTTCATCATCATGCAAAAGCAATGAGATCACTGCAGTTTCTCCTGTTGAATCCATGTTGAGAACTGCCAGTGCCAGTTCTCCCTGATGGGTTGTCAAGGACTGAGGTTGCTGAGGTATGGAGGTAACTGGTGGTTGCCCAGCACTGAGTAATTCTGTATTTATTGGCATATGGAAAGAGGGTAGGATGTCCTCTTCTGATATTTAATGTAGCTTAGCATAAATATTAAGAAAAGCATTTCTCTGTGTATTCAATCCTCCTGAGTAATTTCATTGAAAATAACCTGTAAACAAACTCCCTTTTTTCATTTATTTATTTGATAACTGAGGTTTGTTACTTTGCCAGAAGGGAAATTGCTTAATCCTTTCCCCAAGCACTGTCACTGCTCTCTGATGTAGTGTTTCTCCTGCCAATGATTTCAGATCCATAGGATAGGGGTTTGTGCTTTCTATTTAAATTGGATTTGCAAATGAAATATTGTCCCTTGCTTTAACCAAGGAAATGTCTAAGGACAAACAGCTTTTTCAGTGGCCTAAGTCTCCTCATCTTGAGTAAATACAGGAGTAGAAGCAGTGTGTGCTTCAGTTCTGACTTGGGACAGTGGCTCACAGCAACTTCACTGATGTCCTGTGCAGAGTCACATCAACAGGGGATGAGTGTAGTGAACTGAAGTGTGGCATTTTGAGACTGAAAGCTGAACTTTTTACTTAAGTTGGGTGAGCTATAGCACTGAGAGTTAGGGCAGACTTTCCTCACTTGAACAACACCTCCTGAAGTAGAATTTTCATCATAAGCAATTGCAGGGTGAGTAATGGTCTGCGGTGCTGTTATATCTTTATTTCTGGGAAGGAACTGGGTGTGGTCTGTGGCCTCTTAGCTGATTTTGGATGATAAGGGGCAACTCTTCTCACAACCTTTCTGCTAATATGTTTGCAACACAGCAATGATCTGTTCTTGCTGGTATGGGGAGATAGTAGGAATCATGTTCCTGAAATCTCAGTGGGTACAGCTCAAAGGGGGTTTTGTCTTGGCTGTGTATTGATGATTGGTCAAGATAATCTGAAGAATTGCAACAAAGATACTTTGGAGTACAGCAACCTTTTCAATTTGATGGTAACAAATGATTCCCATGCAACAAATTGCATTGCCAGGTACTTGAACAGCAGCTTTTTGTCCATTCAGGTGTTTGATTGCAGCAGTGGTGATTCATCCTGGCAGAATTAAAAGGTCTCTGATTTATGGTTGTATATAGCTGTACTTGTCAAATAGGAGCATGTGTGTGCTGCAGATATCCATCCCAGCCCCTTCCCAGAGGGAAAAGGCACTGTTCAGGTGCAGGGAGCTGTGTATCTGTTCCCAGTTCAGGGCTGATTCCTGTGTCATGTTCATCACAAGAGCAGCAAAGAAATTAAGATTTGCACCCTGAGCTGTTCCAATCAATGTCCTCTGGCACAGAAGTGGGATGGGCACCTAGAGGTGGTGCCTGTCAGGTCAGTAAGTTAATGTTTTATCAACTAACCAGGTTTAGCAGAACCTGGGCTTTTCTGCATGTGTTTGTGAAGCTAAAAATAAGGGGATTTTGTTCTGGTTATAATTGTGAGGACTTAATACCTGGGGTTTTCTTACATAGAGTTGGGAGAATGCCACAGAATCCCAGAATGGTTTGAGTTGGAAAGAATCTCCAAAATCATTTCCACACACCCCTCAGCCATGGGCAGGGACACCTTCCACTATTCCAGGTTGCTCCAAGCCCCATCCAGCCTGGCCTTGGACACTTCCAGGGATGGGGCAGCCACAGCTTCTCTGGGCAGCCTGTGCCAGGGCCTCACCACCCTCACACTGGAGAATTTCTTCCTTGTTCCTGTTCTGTCCTTGAAATGAAAGATTTGCCTCTTCAATCTTTTATATATTTTTAAATACATACACACAGTATTTCATAGAGTATATAATATAAAATATAAAGTGTATTATATACTATATATACTGTATCATAGATACAGGATATATAAACTGAATATATGAATTCAAGGCATCATCAATTCTTCAGTAGGAGAATATCCATTACTGTTCTCCTTTCCAGAGTATTTTGGTGTTTGTATAGGTTCTGGTTTTATGTGATACTGAGCAAACTTTTTGCTGGCTTTGATTGCATTAATTTAGTTTTCCTGGAACAAGCTGTGTGACCTGTATTGACCAATAGTGTTGGACTTCATGTTTGACGTACCAAATTTGCATATCTAAATATAATTTAAATATCTTTTATCTGTCTAGAGGTGCAATAAAAATGCATTTGGAATAATGCTCTTATCTGCCACAACTCACTTCTCTTCCCAGCTCTGGCTGTGATACATTTGTGCAGTTTAAGTACAGAGTGCCACAGTGATGAAAACCAAGGTGTTGCAGTGGGAACAGGAGCAGTGGCTGCCATATGATTTCTATGATAAACCCTCCTTTAGAAAATCTTCTACTCAGAATTATCTAAGTCCTTAATTGCTTATGCTGAAATAGGTCTGGAATCTCTGAAATTGTTCCTTTCTAAAATTTGAAGGGAAAATTGTTGCACTTTTTCTGTATCTTTTCTGTTCTGGGAGGGAGCAATGACTTGGAAATGGGAGTAGGAACGAGCTAGAAATGAGAATTATCTGAAACCAGGAACAAACACACCCAGGGTACTCCTGGATACAGCAAGGTCATGTTCACAATTCCTGTTTCATCCTGTAGGAAAAGCCAGGCAAGTTAACACACACTTAATGTTTATCCAGTAGAGAAAGGCAATGGCAGCCAGTCACTTTTGTTTAATCCAGATTTATCTCTAGTTTGTTTTTTTAATGTTAAAGTCACAGTCAAGCCAAAGCAAAATAAACCACAGTGGGCAAGTCTGGATGTAAATATCTCAGGAACAAGAAAGAAAACATCAAAATAGGGGAAAAGTTCTCATACTTGAAACTGGCTGTAAGATGGGATCATACTTGGGTCTGTATTTATGGGTACACAGAGGTCAAAAATACTGGCTGAAGGATTTTCACATTCAGGTGTCTCAAGTTACTTGTGTGATTGCAATGACTTTTGCATCTTCAGGAGAATGAGAAATGAAGGCAGCTTTGAAACTTGCAGTCCTTTGAAACTTGCAGTCACAAATCTTTCTTCAGCATGGTATTGGGAAATTCAGGAAAGTTCAGTATGAGCACAGTATTTGGAGACATAAAATCAAGAGGGAGAGCACCAAACATTAACTTGAAATAGTTTTTTATGTGTGCCAAAAATAATAATTTTATTTTATGAATCAGTCACTGATGCCTCAATCTAGTGAGTATTTTCCTGTTCAGTGGTAGGAATATAAACAAGAGGTAGTGATTTTTTTGGAATAATGCTACTTCTGGGAAGTAGGAGTCATTCCCTTTCCCTAATGTGGGAATTACCATGAATTCCAGTTTTATTCTGTCTGTGGTACACGTGATGCTTCAGCCCTAGAATAATCATACAAGGCAGTAGTTAATCTGTAACTTCTTGTAGGTTATTACCACAATATCCTTGAATATTTTTCCTTCTCTTGTTATGACTTTCCTTGGTCTGTATATCCAGTCTGCAGTCACATTATTAACATTGCTCCACTTTTGTTGTAAATGGGAATAAGAATGTGCTGGTTTATTTTTTTTCTCTACTAGGAAAAGTCTCTCAGATCAGGCAGTAGGTAGGACGTGAGCTGTGCCCTTCTGTTCTCACAAGGACAACCTCCTGCACTGCAATAAAATTGCTCATAAAATGTGTCCTTTGTGACTGACTGGGCTGATTTTATAGGGCTGGGTCCTTTCAGGTGCTGAATGCTTCCTCCTTCCTCCTCCATGTGCACTCAGGTATTCCAGCACTCACATTTGTGTATTCCAGTCTGCTGGAAATCCATGGGGATGGGTGTTGCTTTGCAGAATTAAGGCCCTACTGAGGAAGAAGGGTGGATCTGGAACACTTTAGGTTGTGGATTTGTTAAGTATGGCCTGTATTTTCTTTGACATTGCTGGTACCGTGTAATTTGGCACTGGATTTTTAGATGGACTATTATTTTTTGCTTTAATTATTGCTTCTTCATGGGTTTTTTCCTCTTTTCTTTCAGACCACAGAAGTGCTATTTGTTTTATCACTGTGAACTGTTTTGTTTAGCATGTAAGAGAAGATTATATAAATGTTATAATAACTTGATTTATAAGTTCAGCTTTCTGTCAAAACAACATGTTCATAGGCATACTCCCAGCATAATTTGTTATCTCCCTTTAATCTTAATTTGGTTGCATTGAAACAAACAAACATGAAATTTAAGCCTCTTCTGCAAGATGTCCTATAAGAATTGAAAAATTCTATTCAAAATAATTTCTCTGTAAATACCTTATTGGTATACATTTGCTAAATGCCTTTGAAAACATCAAGATCAATCCATATGTTTAATATATGCTGTAGAGCAATATATTGTCTTTTTTAAATTAGACTCTGAAAGAACAAATCCAATTTTAAATTTATGTCTTATATCTGGAAAATGAGGAAAAAAGTATTTAGCATTTTTTTTCCTGGACATTTGTCCAGTTTATAAAAGCAACAACTCTGATTTGAGGTTGTGTTGTTCTTAGTATCAGCTATTGCAGGTGATAGAACCTAACAATGAAGGCAGACACACTGGGGAAATAGTTTAACTTTTTTTCAAGTCCTGTCCTTTTAAATGCTAAGACTGAATTGCAATACACAAGGGAAGATGGATAAGAGATGTTTTTAATAAATTACCTTGTATATCATAAAAATGAAGTAAATAGAAACTGAACCAGGGTTGTGTTTAGTTTTGGTATTAGTTGTCTATGTCTCCAAAATCTTTATGCTGTGGGTTTCTTTTGATTAATTAAAACAGTGAAAAATATTGAGTTGCCTAGTTAAAAAAAAAAGGAAGCACGCATTGCTGTTGAGAAAAGTCTTCCACAGCTCAAGTTGGCCGCAGAAACCTCAAGTCTAATGAAGAAGTCCTGAAAGAAATGGAATTTTCTGCCCTTGAGTGTGGTAGGGGATCATTAAAATGAGTGTGGAAATGGGGGTGGGCTGTGCTGATGCTCCTGCAGTGGAGAAACCCCGGGATCTATTCCTAGAGGGGTTTTTCTTACAGCTTCACCCTTTCTGTGCCTGCCTCACTTTGCTCTAAGTGTCACAGTCTGTGCAGCTCAAGTTCTTGCTGTGAAAAATACGTTTTCCACAAAGAAGGGTGGAACAGGGATGCTTTCAGTCGATGTTAACTGACATCTTAAATAAGGAATTAGTATTGGCCATTAATGAATCAGAATTTGCTCTTTCTTTAAACTTTATAAATTTCTAACTGCATAGCACTGCAGTAAGTGGAATATGGGTGCTTGGGGCTTCTTGTTTAGGGGCTTGATTTTTTTTTTATTTTTAATTTATTTATTTTGCCTAAAGGGGTAGAGTAAACCATGAAGTCTCATCAAGTATGCTGCTCTGTACTCTTCTTTGTATTAGCAAAGTGTTCTTCTGTTCACCTCTTAAAGTGGGAAAACTAATTTCCTTCTGGAGTGTGAAAATCATTTGCAGCTCATATCTTTGGAGCAAATCATATTAACTCTTAATGTCTCAAATTTTCCCCTGGTGTTGTCTTTGACAGAAGAACATAACTGCATTTTAAGTGAGCTTTTCTTGTCGAATTCCTGTCATGAAACTCACTTGCTCAGTGAAATACTCTGCAACTGATTAAAATGTAATGAAATCATGTTTCTGACAAATGCTGAACATCTTTAAAGACCATACTTTGACATTTGCAAAATAATGGGGAATAATTAGAGGTTAGTTGTGCTTATGCTGCCGTTGACTGTGCCAGGGCGAGGCATATCTCAAATTAACCTTTTCCTTTACATTTCATTGTAGTAACTTGTTCTGTCATGTGTCCAAATGGTCTCTGGCCCAGAAAAGAAGCACCTCATTATGTTAAAAGTTCCTATCACCTCCTTAAATTCCAGTGCCTGACTGGAGACTTGTGGATTGTGCCATGATACTCAATGATCAGCTGTTTTGTTGATTTTGGTGCAAATTACAGGTGCTCATCAGCTTCCTTGTATCAGATGCAAACAAACCTTACTTGTCTATCCTGTTCCCAGAGAATTTCATCAGCTTCTGCCCCTGTTAAAGATTCTTGGTCTTTTTATTCACACCTGTCCATTTAGTTGGTCAAGCTTGTCTGGGGACCAGCTAAGAGTTGATAAATGGCTTTAAAGAAAGAGGAAAAAGAGAAGGTTGAAGTTGGAAATTACACTTGAATTTGTAATACTTATATTTTCACCAAATTATTTTTGCCTTCTTTAATTATTGCAATGGAATGGTTCTTCTTTATCTGCTACTTCTTCTCTGTCCCCCACTTTGTGTTTTCTCTTCACCTCTGTCTAGAACAGGTATTGAAAATCAGTAAATGTTATTTAATAGCTTTTCAGCAGAGGCTTAAAAGTGTCAGTTCTAGACTCTGAACCCCAATAAAGCTAAACCCCCACCAAAACCAGAAATAAATAAGCTCAGACTGATTCATTCTGTCTTAATGTGTAAAAGTGACACAAAAATCATTTTAGCAGCAGTAGCAGGAGGACTCAGAGGGAAGCGAGGGCTCCATGGTTGGGCAGAGTGGATGAGGAGCTCTTGGCAGGGAGGAAAGGGGTGGCAAATTCTGCAGCTTTGGTGGCAGCAAGGACAAATTATTAAGTTGGTGAAGCAGCCTCTGCTGACAACTTACTTGCCTTTGAAAAATTAACTCAAACCTCTGTACAAATACACTCTTCAGAAAAGATCATGTATCAATTTTGTTGCTTCTAACACAGGCTTATCTGAGAAACCAGATAAATTCCTTTAATGGTATTTGGATGTTGAACTATACATGAGAACTTAAACTGTGTGCAAGAAAAGATTTTAAAAAAAACTTTAAAAATATAGACTGAGTGATGCGACATCTTTAATTTTCTTAGTTTTTTTTTTCTTTTTTAACATACTTATACAAAGTGTAAGTATGATTGTTACAGGATCAGAATATACATTGTAGGCTTTTGGGATGTGTTCATAGATGGGCTTTTTTTAATAGGGTTGTTTGTTTTTCTTATTTGTTCTATAAGAAAAGTGTTATTTGACTTCTTTTAATTTTCTGACTTGATGTCAGGCTTTTCCAAGCCTGGAAATCATCATCTTGCACTGGCATCTGTTGACTTGATAAATGTAGTCTATGAGAAAGCTGCCAAAGCTGCGTATCTGTATTTTGATCTGAACTTTTTGGAATTCCCAAGGGTTATACTTGACCTTTGGAACAAGTCCAGGGAAGGCCATGAAGTTGATAATAGGGCCAGAGCACCTCGGCTGTGGAGACAGACCAGGAGAGTTGGGGTTGTTCAGCTTGGAGAAGAAAAGGTTCCAGGGAGATCTTGGAGCCCCTTCCAGTGCCTAAAGGGACTCCAAGAGAGTGTAGGGGACTTCGGAAAAGGGCCTGGAGTGACAGGATGAGGGTGAATCACCTTAAGAGGAAGGACAGGAGGTTTAGGGATAGACATTAGTAAGAAACTTTTCCCTGTGAGGGTGGTGAGGCCATGGCACAGGTTACCCAGAGAGGTTGTGGGTGTTCCATCACTGGAAGTGTTCAAGGCCAGCTTGGATGGGGCTTGGAACAACCTGGGACAGTGGAAGGTTTCCCTGCCCATGGCAGGGGTTGAAATGAGGTGATTTGGAAGGTCCCTTCCAACCCAAACCATTCCATAATTCTCTATTTCGGCTTCAATAACGGAAGCAAGAAGTGAAGCTTTTATGGATGTTCTCAATGTAAAATATTATCCCATCAGTGATTCAGTCTCTTTGGACACCATCTCTTACTTGTGACTCTCTCAGGAGACTGTGTGAGCATGACTGTTGTCTACAGCCTGTCCTTATGTTTCATCAGTATCTACTTGATTAGAGACTTTTTAGAGAATCTTTTAATAACAGTTTATCCATCCTCGTGGATCTTGTAAATACTGGTCAAGCTCTCCTCTGGTAGTCCTGCCTTTTTTAGGTTCCCTTCACAAGGCTCCTGCTCTACCCCTTCATTATTTTAGTTGCACTTCTCTGGATTTTTGGACTGTGTAGAAGATGTTCTGGAAATTCCATTGACTTTTATGTTGAACCTTGGGGCTAAAATAGAAAAAAACTTAATCCATAATTCTTGGCTGGCGAGGGGTTTTGTGATGCTGAAGACAACCACCCTTTCCCTTTAGTAAGCATTGACAGAACTTCTTCCAAGTCACAAAGACCCCCAGAGACCCAATTTCAGGTTTGGAATACTTAACAATTTCATCCATTTGTGCAGTTTTTCCTAATGCTAGGTCGTGTTCAGTTTGTGTAGGGATTTAAGTGTTTCTAGGTACTTCTGACCTAGGTACCTCTGGTTTGCTGCCTGTTTGTAGTGTGGAAGGTGTTTTGTCACAACAGCATTCATGTTTTGTGCAGAAATATTTTCATCCACATTAAAGCGCATGCACTCCTTGCTGAAGATTGTTCTTCTATTTTCTCTCTAGCTACTATGAAGTATTTATTTTAAAATAAATTCAAACATACTAAGAGCACAGATTGCAAATATATAAGAACTCTGCTTCCTGAAGCTTGTGTGCAAAGGTGTTTTAATTGCCAGATCCTTTTGGATTGTGTTCTCAGGCCAAGTCAATTCAGCATTTAAAAACTGCATGTGTTTAAGTGCATCCCCCCTCTCCAATTAATATTCCTGTATGTTCTAATAGAGACTTGAAGGAGGATGGATTGATAGCTCTGTGTGTGTGGTGTTGGCTTATGGAGGTGTCTTGTTTGTGTAACACCAACTTAATTTATTACCACCTGCTGTTTCTGCAAATGGTGAGATTGTCGCACACAAATTGCATATTTCATCACTGCGCTGGTGGGAATTGATTTATTGTTTCCAGGGAAATAATTGAATAGAAGAAAAATGCACTATAACGTAAGTTGCATCTTTATGAGCTTCTTAATGCCTGTCCATGATCAAATATACTCTAAAAAGGTGCAGTAAATTCTCGTGGGGCTGGCAAAACCTGCTGACTTGATGCCTTCAGGTTTGCCTGGATTTCTCAGCCGTGAAGATGTGAATCCAGTCCCTCCCTGTCTCCTTTGCTGTCCTGCCACGAGGGGGAAAGGCTCAGGCTGGAGGTTTGGGACCTCAGTGCTGGTGGGTCTGTGCTTGTGTCTGTGCTAATTCACCACACATGGGCTGTCACAGAGCCTGCAAAGACTCGGTTTTACTTCTGTTTTTGAAATGTATAGCAGTTGAATTAGATATTTCTGACCCCATTCCCTGTTGTGTGAAGTTAGAAAACTGCCAGTAACAAATACCTGGGTTATCTCAGGTGGGATGAGATGAAACAGCCCAAACAGTTGCTTTAGTGGAAGAGGCTGATGTAGGTTTTGGCACAGGCTGTGTTGTGTTTATGGCTCATATGTTGCAAAGCACGATGAGGTTTTGACCCAGGATGTCTCCTGTCAGAGGAGGTTGGAGAGAGATGAAAACAGTGCCACATACACCGTGATTGATTATTCCTCTGGTGTTCCTGCAGGATTCCTTCCACAATTGGAAGTGACAAAACTGATGAAGCTTAACTCTACTGAAGCTTGTCTTGCTTGAGGGGATTAAACCCACCTCTTCCAGGTTCCAATTAACTTTTCTACCACAGACCCAATTTTTAAGTACTAAATTCCACTTTCAGATAACTCTCTTGAAGGAAGCCTTAAATTAAATATTTGACAATACCAGTTGGAATGGCTTTCTTCCCCTGGTTTAAAAACTTCAGGAAGTAGTGACTCAGTTGGAAGTAGAATGTCCTAATTGCAGCTGTTACCTTTTTTTCAGTTCAGAAGTTTTAACCCTTTCAGTCATTTTTGTCTCATGCAAAGCCAAATTTTTAGCTGATCTGACATAAATACTGGAGATGGTTCTAGGAGAAATAAATTAGTTTTTCTAACATCAGTTCTTTGGTAAGCTATTGTCTGACTCCTCTCTGTTTACTGCACATTGAGGAAACGCCCAGAATGCATATTCTGAACCCACTTTATATTGTAATTGAGTTTATTTATATTTATATCAAGTTATTTAAGTGAGAGCTTTCCCTTAAAATTGTGAATTCCTTATTTCTCAGTACAGCGAAAATGTTGAACTTCAGGACCTGTAGTATATTAGACATGCTTTAACTAATCTAAACTCAAGGAAGGTTCAGTAACCCTGTGTTAGTAGATTGAGGGTGAAAGACTGAAAAATGCTTTGGGTGGAGGCCAAGGGTATTTTCTTGGATTATGCCAATTTTCAGAGCTTGTCAGTGTTGATGGTTCTGTTCAAAGATTTAATGGCACATTCACTGGCAAACCCCACAAGAAAGAACCCTGTTGGCTGTGCAGTGCACAGTACAGAAGTCCCTGTTCTTGTGGAGAGAGTGTGGAGACAAGGGACCATGTCCAAGGATGAATTCCAGCTGCAGTGAGGTGGTGAGTCCTGGGTTTAGATTCAGTCCTGGAGACGCCAGGAGCATCCACCTGGATGAAAGCTCTGGTAGGGAATCCATAAATTGTGTTCTGATACAAAAGAATATGGAATTTTTGATACAATATGGAAACAAAAGTCATTGGTGCTGACTTCAGAAGTCTGAAGAGGGCCCTGATGATTTGTTTGGAGTGCATGAAGTGTTTTGAATTGATTTTTAAATTGCCTTTTTAAGGCTTTATTATGTTTGGTTGGGCTTTGTTATTATTTTTAATAAAAATCTTGAAATGGTCCATACAGTGTGTGTTTATTTACTTCTAGCTTGACTTAGCCACAGTACAGAGTAAATAATCACTTTTTTCTTAATTTCTGTCTATATACCAGAGGCTGTTGTTACTGGCTTTGAAAAACACCTGAGCCAGAAGAGTCCTAAGGAAAACTTTCTACATGTCATTGAATTCTGTAATTGGCCACTGTCATGCAACCTAACAGTGAGGCTGTTGTCATGCTGTTTCTCCTGAGCACCTAAGTGCCTTTTATCTGATGGTTAAAATTATTAAAGGAGATTAAAAATTAAAAGATAGTTGGAACATTTTGAATTATAGACTGGGATGGTGTAATTCAGTAATATAAAACTAGGAAATCCTGGGTAAAATTGAGTGGTGGCCAAAGCCAAATGTATTATGCCTTGATGGTGCATAGCCAGGATACCTCCCTGCTCTCTTCAGCTGCTTCCAGTTTCAGGCACTTCTGGTTTTTAATTTCAGAGAAGCACACTTGCATCATCACCAATTCTCATTAGTTTTTACTATTCTAGAAGGACAGTAAACTCTCCCTGCTTGTATTTGCTTCTAAAGCTGTTTGGAAGAAGAGCTGGGCTATGTGGGACCTCCTTGGAGCAGTATTGTAGACAGGAATGTTAGAAAAGATAATTTGAATTCATGCACTTTCCTTCAGTCACTTATTTCTATGTTTGTAGGAAGGGCTGCTGCCAACAAGTAGTGATGCTTCAAAATACATAGAAGTTAATTTAAATCTTTCATTTAAAATTGCACAGTTATTACTTGCTCATTTCTCTGGTGCTTTTTGAAATAAAACTGCACCCCTCTAATTCTCCAGAGCTTGCTAGAAGCAAGCAACAGAAAATGCGAGGGGAGATTAGTGTTTATTTGAATTTCAGCGGTGCCAAGGGACCACAGTGAAAGTTCAGAGTGCTGTTGAGAAATTAGGCAAGCATCTAACTGGATACTGTGTTCTAATTAAAGCTTGTACAGACATTGATTTTCTTGTATTCCCAACACAACTGATGTTTCCTCACTATTTAATTTTTTAATATTAAAAATAGAAAACGGTGCCAACTCCAAAGGGAATTGCTGGTAGTGCAGATTATGTAATGTTACAATAAAATTGGGTTAAACTGAGTGTTTAAAGGTACATTAGGACTTAATCCTGTGGGATTTTTACTGAGAAGATTGAGTGGTGTTTTGAATGCAGGATGGATGAATACGAGACATCTTGGGACATTTGAAAAATTGCTGCTTGACAGGACAATCATTTAACCATTGGTCAGTCCCCTGAAATTCTCTGTCCCTTCATCCCAAGGTGCAGCTACCCCAGTAAGAGCTGCTCTTTCTCTGGCACTCAGCAAAATCCACTCTGAGTTCTTCAGCAGGCTTTGCCCATAGCAGCTGTACAGGGTATATGCCATTGCTTCATTTAATTGAGGTGATACATTAATTAATTTATATTTTTTATTTATTATTGATTTTCAGTGAGTTACACTTACATTTACGGGCCCAGGTTTGTCACAGTGCTTTGCTTCATGTGGTCTTGTAGTTCACTCTGTCTCTGAATTCCTCCTTCATGCTCCCTTGAACATTTAATCTCCTAAAACGTTCTTATAATTGAAATAAAGGTTCCTATATTGGCAATTTGTATTGCTAAACTTGTTTTGACTTTGGTTTGTATTATCTTTGAACTGTATTGAGACATAGATTTAGTAACTGTTCAGGCAATATTCCCCAAGGGGAAAAAATGGATTTGCCATTGCTGTTTTTCCATTTCATACTGAAACAGTGAGGTACTTGGTGAGACAATTTAGGCTAAAGTAGGTACTAAGAACTTGATTTTCAAATTGTTTTAATGTGTCTGGCTTTATACTTTGACCTGAGAGCCTTGACAAGTGCTTTTAGCTACAAATACTACTCTTAAAAATACATATATTTGGAGGAGTAGGGAGAAAGCAGTGACCAGGAGGGGATTTAAAAAGAGACAGCAAAATAAATAATAAATAAATTAATGTGTTATTGGATGTAGTCATAGCAAATATCATCAAAAACAGTGAACATAGCTGAAAGGCAGGGTAAAGTAGAACAAAGGATTGCTCCTTTTTTCTTCTGCTTTTGAACATCTGCATTAGCTGAAAGAAAAAGTACAAGAAAAATAAACTCAGCAGGGAACAAACAGGGACATTCCAACATGACTTATGGAAATAGCTGAAATTACTGAATGTCTTTGAAGGCCAAAGTGATGATAAAAGGAAGAAATAGCCCCTTGCCTTTTGTCCCTAGTTTGAAATCACAAACCTAATGGTTTTCTCCAGGTTTCATCCTTAAATGTGTAACAAGATGTCAACATCAAGGAAATGTATGAAAGAACTTGTTACACACCTGGCACATTGGCTGCTTCTCTCCTTGGCATGGATGTGTTTGTATTAGGTGATGGAATATCAAAAGTCAGCACTGTGCTGACTCTCAACACAGGCCCCAAAAACAGAGGCTTTGTATGGGCACTGGAGTTAAAACTGTCCTTAACACCTTTCCTGTCTGTGAGGTTGAGATAGTCGAGTTAATATTTGCAAGGTGAGTTACAGCAGGATTTAATACAAGCTGTGAAAATGGATTGAGCTTGAAATGCACAAGATGTTTACTCTCTGATGTGAGATGTATTATGGATAATATGATTTTAGAGTGTGAAATAAATTCTTAATTTAGTTTTTATCACCAAATAACAAAATTTCAGAGGTTGCAAGGCACCTGTAGAGATTTGTCCAACGCCTCTGCTCAGAGCAGGGTCACCCCACAGCAGCTTGCTCAGGACTGTGTCCAGCTGTGATTTGGGAATCCACAGATGGAGATTCCACAACCTCCAGGCAACCTGTTGCAGTGTTCAGCTCTGTGTAGTGCAAAAACTTTCTCTTAAAATGGGAATTCCTGTTTTGTCCCTTCATGCCCTTTGCTTCATGTCCTCACCAGGCACCACTGGGAACAGTGTGGTTCCATCTTTACTGATATTTATACACACTTGGAAGATCCCCCTGAGCTTTTCTTCCCCAAGCCAAACCATCCCATTTCTCTGAGCCCTTCCTTGTATGACAGACACTCAAATTCCTGAGCTGTTTCTGTGGTCTTCCATTGGACTCTCTCCATAGTGTCCATGTCTCTCTTGTCAGGACAGGAACAAAGCCCAGGAGCCTGGTGGATGCAAAGACACATTGCTGGCTCATGGTTGGCTAGTTGGCCACCAAGATGTCCAGGTCCTCTGGAAAAAGTGCTTTCCAGTCACTCTGTCCAGTAAAGCAGTGTTGTGTGTCAAAGGTGCAAGCAATCTAAAGGCTTTTATTTACTTAAAAATTTGTATAATATTTGAAAGTGTTTTAAGTCTTGCAGAAGGGTTATTACACCGGGACCAGAGAACAAAATGAACTCTGAATTCTTACTCTATTTTTATAGATTATTAACTTTTCTAATAGATTTTATAGATTCTTTCAGATTTGTATAGGTTTGGATTTACATGGACCAAGTTATTTTGCAGAAATTGCACCTGGAAGGGACTTTAGCTTGTAGATATTGATGATTTCAAGTCTAAGAAGGTGATCAGAATGTGGAGGTTAAAGAGTAATAAGATTTCATGGTATCTACAAAGGATAACGTGAGTCATAGTGTGAATAATTACAGTTTGGTTCCTTGTAACATGAACTTGTTAGCACTGCATTGTTGGCCATCAGCCAACACTAATAAGGGAAAGTGTTTATTTTTTAAATTTTTTTTTATTATCAAACTGCTGATGTTGAAGACATTATTTGCATTGAAACCATTTCCCTTATGAGATGACTCTACTATCACTTTATTAACCAATTTGCAATTAATTGATTTAAATATTTTTTAATGACTTTTGACTGTCTCGTTAGTGGAAATGATTTAATTTCTGAGTACTCAAAGCTGGTAGTGAAACGTGACTTAGAACTTTGATTGTGCTTCTGGAAGTCATAACACTGACTTTGTTTCTGATACAGTCAGCAACTGTGGGAATGTGTCAGGAGGAGTCACATTGAGAGGAAATTACTTCTAGAAAGGTTCAACTTGCCTAAAATCCCTCTGAGCAATAGATCTTGTGTTGTAGTCTGGTAAGAACTGCAGCATCTCAGCAGACCCCCTCAGTGTCACCAGGCCAGGGCTGGTTTGCTTCGTTCTTCCCCCAGTCTTGGAATAGTCCTTGACATTACTGAGAAATCCGTGTGATTTCTCTGAAATGCAAGCACTGGGAGAACAATGGTCTTTCCTCTTGGAAGCTCTAAGGGATGCTGGCACAGAGCCTTGCATACAAAGAAATTTGACCATGCCTCACTTTAGACCATTAGCCTTTTATACCACAAGATCCAATAAAATACAGTGTAATTAAGTCATAGCAGCATGGAATGGTTTGGGTTGGGAGGAACCTTGAAGATCATCTACTTCCAATTTCCTGCCACCAGCAAGAACTCCTTCCACTAGACCACGTTGTTCTCTCCAAAATTTATGATTTATATATAATCTAAATCTGCCTTCTTTTAGTTGACTGTAGCTTGTTTCTGGCCCATGGTAGCACACACTACCTATTTAATACCAAGAGGATTAAAGCTGCTCATTTAAACCCAGATGTATAATTGCAGCCTTACACACCAGTATGGTTTGAATTTAGAACAGCCCAAATAAGCTTGGTGGTGGTGTTATCTGAGCTTTCTTTGTACCCGGCAGCTCTTGTAAAATAGTTGTTTAACAGCAGCTGTGTTTTACAAAGTTTTGGCCTGGGGCAGAGTTTTACAGTCGCATTACAAACTCAAACCCAGGGCTAGTTTTAATGGGAATGTTAATAGGTCCATAACCAGAGATATGTCATGTGTTTCTATACCTGCAGCTATCAGATTTATTGCTGTTTTGGTGCTTCATAAAATAAGCGTCTGGCTTCTTAAAAGAAATTGTAAGGAACGAACCATGATCAAATTCTGAAGGAAAACTGCTGTTTTAATTTTGTGGCGGGGGTTGTTTTACTTGGAAAAACCTCTGTGAAATACAACCTTTTGAAAACTGACCCCGTAGCCAGTACTGTCAGTCTGATGTCTAATCCCACATTTTGATGAATATGGAAACATTATAATAGTGCTTTGCCTGTCCATTGAAATGACACCTTGTGAGAGCATTTCACTGTGTAGGTAGCGGAGTCTTGCATTGCTTTGCTGTTTGCTGCTCCCAAGGGATGTAGGATGTCCATATTTAAGCTTATGGCTAGACATCTAAATGCTTGGTTTGGTGTTTCCCTGATAGCTTTTCTCCCTGTTCTTCAGCCACATAAAACTTGATGAATGTGTGTATTAAGTGTATGGAGTGTGGTGAATTAATACTAAAGTGGGCATTCTTTTGGTTCTCCTCTGGGGAAAAATGACTCATCTTTTGCTTTGTGTTGTAGCAGTTCTCCATGCTGTCTGCTTATGTAAACTTTAAATAAAGCTCAGCAGTTTCACCAGTGACCTTGAGGTAGGGTGGGTTGTTCTGAAAGCTGCAGAGCATCCTGCACAAGGTCCGTGGCCTTGTCTGAGCCTGAAAACTGCAATTTCATTTCGAGCAGTTGGACTGTTCATCTGCCTGAGTTTGTCCTGGTGAAATTCCCCACCCTGAAGACCTTTGGGGTTCAGCAATGGCTATTTTAACCTTACAGGAAAGGAGTCCTGCAGTTCGGAGCTTGCACAGTCTTGTTGTTAGTGTGCCAGAGGGGAGATTTTTGTGCTTGTTTCAGCTTTAAAGTCAAAATTTGTGTGAAAACAGCTCGTGAGCTCCTTTGGTGAGGAGAAGTCAAAGAGTTGCTATGGGACTCCCGGCATTTTCAGATGTGTGTCTGTTTGTGAGAGGGGAAGAGGAGGAGAGGCTTTAGTGTGGGCCTAAGGTTGGCTTAATTCGTTTGTATTGATGGCCAGAAAAGAGGAACTACAAAGCTGTGATGGTTTCTTGAGTTCTCACAGAGATAGGAAATGGCAGGTGGGGGAATTCCCTAAAGGGTCAGACATTGGGGGAGTGTTCCAGAGACTCTCCTTGGCTTCTCTTACCATCTTCCCTGAGGGCAGGACATTAGAGGTCTTTTGTCTGTCCAATGTAAGTCCTTAAGGATGAATGCAGTTCAACCATTTATTCAGGAGGTAAAGACATCCTGCCCAGATGGGCTGTTGTTTCTTCTTTATCTGGTGGGTCAGAATTAGATAGAAGCTTAAGACTTCCAGTCGGGTTTTAGCCTCACAAATGTTGTTATCTACAGTCTGAAGATTTCAAGCCTTGATATTGCTGGTGCTAATTCCTGTTAGCTGAGCTCATGGTGTGTTTTGACCGAGGCTGGTGTTGTCACCAGCTGCTGCTGGAGGGGAGATGCTCTCCCTTCAGCCTGATCCCGGCTGCTTCTGTTTCTTTTCCCGTTTGGCAGCTTCAGGCAGCCGTGGCATAAAACTAAGCCAGTCCTGAAAACCAAATCACCTGGGGGTTTGTTTTATTTTGGTTTGCTTTTTTTTCCCGATAGTTTTTTGAGCCAGTTTTTGGGGAGGTCAGCAGAACACCATGGCAGGTGGCAGGGCAGTGGCTGAAGCTCTGAGGGGCAGCCAGGCATTACAGGAGCTCAGCTGGAAGCAGGGGTCTCTTGTGCCTCTCAGTGAAGTAAACCAGGGCTCAGGCATTCACTTTACTACCAGGAAGGCGTTCAGAGCACTATGCCAAAAAGATCAAGTTTAGTTTATTTTTAACTTCACATTTTCAAAACTGCCTCCCTACTGGCTGCTTGTGCGAGGAGGAGGTAGGGAAAGCTCTGTGCACTTGTCCAAGCCCTGGAGCAAAGCCCTGCAGTCCTTTGCTCTCTGCAGCCAGCAGACTGGAATGATGCTCTAGACTGGCAGGCAGGGAGGAGGTACTCTTTGCTCTTTTTCTCTTGGACTGCATTGATTTCGCAGACACCATCTGCTTGTGGCTGACTAATTAGGAGCAGTAGCCAAGAGGCAATTTTCTTCTTTCTCCCTTGACATGCAGACTCGTACCACGGTCTGTGCCTTTTGCCATCAGGCTGGTGGAAGATAAAACTTACCCACTTGTTCAGGGATTGCTGAGAGGAGGGATAGTTGTGTTCTTAATGCTTCCTCACTGAATAATGAACTTAGATCCTGGATGGTTTTGTGTCCCACTGGTTCCCAAACTAGCACAAAAGGAGTGAAGCTTTCAGTGTTTTAGCCTTGAAACAGGAGAGCCTGGTGTTGGTGTGTGACTTGTTAGTGGAGAACCTCTAGTTCAGTGCTGGGGTTTCCTTATGCCTCTTTAGAGGCTTGTTGTAAGACCAGACATGGCAGATTTTTGGGATGAAAACTCCTGTTTGAACTAAAAGCTGGTATTTGGTGTTGAAGGCTTTGTCAGGGACCTGGGTTAAGTCACTGAGAAACGAATGGAAGGGGTTTTGGTAAAGATACCACCTCTGTAAATAATTGTGGTGTTCAAGTTCAGATCACTTGCTCCAAGGGGCTTGCAGTTTCTCTGGTAGTCATCAAGGTAGGTATTTGTGTTTGTAGATACATAAATATTTTAGTTGCTTTCCAAAACTGAAGTGAGTCTTCACTGTTTTCTGCTAAATGCCTTGTCTGAAGAAGTATAAGATTCACGCATAACTAAAATAAATTTTTTTCTTGTTTCCCTCTCCCTAGAATATGACAGATACCTAGCATCTAGCAAAACCATGGCAGCAGCTTACCTTGACCCAAACTTGAATCACACCCCAAGTTCAGGTGCAAAGACTCACCTCAGCACCGGGATGGAGCGTTCCCCAGGGGCCATGGAACGAGTCCTAAAGGTTTTCCACTACTTTGAAAACAGCAGTGAGCCGACCACGTGGGCCAGCATTATCCGCCACGGAGACGCTACCGATGTCCGAGTAAGTCGCTTTTAGCATTCTTGTGTTATCTTAAAAAATGAGAGTTAAAACTCTGGAAGCAAACAAACACAAAAGTTTTGTGGTTCATTTTAAAACAAGCTTGATCTGTTGTATATTTTGAGAGCTTTAAGTGATAGCAACCTGTATGACACCTCAGGGCAGGAATGAGAGCTGGCATGAAGGTGACACTAAATTACATTTTGCATGTTATAAAGAAATAATAAGAAATTAATGTGCTTAATTGTAAGATGTGTGTATTTACTTGCTTAAATGTTTGAATATAATGTGCATATCACTTAGGGAAAGAGATACTGTTTGGAAACTTATTCCCCCATAATGTGGGAAAATGGAGCTCTGAAGAGTCCCTTTCCCCCCAGAAAGTCTGTTTGTCCATCCTCTCCCCTGGTAGTCACCTGCTGCTTGTATTCTTAAAATACTGTCCTTCAGTTCATCTATGGAAAAAACTCAAAGGTTGTGACTTTTTAAAGAATAAGTATCTGTAATCTTAGAGTTCTTTGGAAATGTTATATATGCATGAAAACACTTTACTGTGAACATACATTCTCTCAGATGCTGAGATCTTACTTTTTCTGCATTTATCCTTGAAATTTTTGAGTTATTGTGGTATCTAAAGTGTAACAAAGCCCAGTTTAATGTGTCAAATGCTTTTGTGGTTTGCTTGTTTTTTAATTATCCTCCAAGAGCAGAATCTTGCAGGGTGGTAGGTGGTGTGTGGGGTTGTTTTCTGCTGTGAGGTACTTGCAGTAGAGGCAGGTCCCCATCTGCTCCTTCCTTCCAACAGTTCTTCAAATTCCACTTCAAAGATGTGATTCTGCTGGAAGGGAGAGAGTTCTCACAGAGTGAAGGAGACTTTTTTTTTTTGCCTTTCTCCCTCTTAAGTTTCCTTTGTGGAAGAGAAAATGAAATTTAAAAAGAGTTTGAATGTTTATCTCCCTTACCCACTGTTTATTTCCTAGCATGGCTGCATGTGCAAAGGCCCAGGAGTGTTCCTCAGTGGAGGAGGTCTTGTGATCTTGCTCACAGACCTGTGAAATCCGGGGATTTTCATTGGTGATGACCAGAAAATCTGTCTCTTGTCAATTCAGTAAGCTCCTATCTGTGTTCAGGGATAATTTGGTGAGTGGACAGATCAGAGGTTCAACAATAGGAATCATTATCATCAATTGCATACTTTTTTTTTTGCGTAGTCTCAAGTTTTTTGGGTGCCACTTGAAACGTTTTTCCTCCCTGATTTAAGTATTAATGGTTTGCTATCTCTAATCTGATTGATTTGTTTCATAGAGTGCATTACTTGGTACAAGAGGAGGAAAACTATGTCTCAGTATGTTTCTAACCTTGCAAATATCTCCTGTGGATAAATGTCCAGGGCTCTTAATGTGGTACTTGAATGGAGGCATTCTTTCCAGAGAAGTATGTAGAACCTTGGAAAACAAAAGCAGAGATTAAATCTCTTTTTTTTCCAGCTCAGGAATACCTGTGGTTATGGACTTTAAGGATACAAAACTTAAGAGTTGCTGTAAGAAATTCAGTGCTGAGTTCAGTTGGCAATTATATATCTTTTTATATAAGCAAGAATATGACATTTTTAAATAAAAGCAGGATCAAAAGAACAGGCATGTAGCAGTTACTTGAAGATTGCCTTAATTTTTAATTTTTACATGTACTTTTAATTGGATAGATGTTTCCAAAAAGAATGGGAGTTTTGCATTGTTCTGATGGGTAGCTGTTAAACTTCCTTCTTCTAGCTAATGTCCTTCTTTTGTTATTTGGTTAAACTGGGACAGTGAATGTTGAATGTGAATGTGCAGGTAGTAAAGGTCTAGCACTGATGTATTACCATGACATTTATTTTAGAAACAGTAAACCCTTGTTGGAGTACAAGCCTGCATTCCATTGGAATGACTGCTGTTCGACCAAGCTGAATAATTTAAGATTAAAATAGCCTGTAAGGTTTTTATGCCTCCTTTTGTGGAGGAGACGTCTGCCATTTCTTCTGATTTACAACCTGAGGGTGGAGACTGGAGCTGGGTTTGTTTCCAAGGAGCTCTGAAGGAATATTCAAAGGTGAATGTCTTTGAGACAGCTCTGCAATTAAAAGGAAAAGAAAAAAGGTCTTCCAACACTGCTCCCTGGTCAGCCCAGCTGCTGGGGTGATGGCTGGGGAACGTTTCCAGTATTTGGGGTACATTCCCAGTGTTAGAAGCCAGACTTGGTCTGAAATCTCCTGATGAGCCAATTAAAGGTGTTTCTGCTGCTAAAGCCAGAGAACTTCATGGAATGCACCAGGGAAAGTAAAGTTGGAATTTTCTTTCCTCATCTGTGGTTCCTAGCATCTTCTGTTTCTAACAAAGTGAGATTTGCCTTTGTGAATGAATGATGTGTTTGGCAGTCAAAGCAGTGACAAAAAGACCTTTCCCTCTCAAAAAAAGGAGGAGAAAAATAATATTAATCCTAAGCATGGAGTAGAAACAGTGATTTACCTGTATATCTTCTACACAGTTCCTTGGTCATGAAGGGAAACACTTTTCATTAAAACTCAGGTGGTTAAGCTCATATGAACAGAACTCAGCTCTCTGTAGGAGTCCCTTAAAAGGCTGGACTGTGATTTCCTTGCAGTTCATCCTAAAATATCTCTCACCAAGACAACAGTGTGGTTACACGTAGGGTTTGCTTTGAGAAGAGCTTTGGGCTGTGGACCTCTGCTTATTCTGGATGGATTTAGTCCCTCAAAGACAGCTGGTTCCTTAGAGGAATGAAGGCTGTGCTCTGCAGTGGATGCAAGAGCAGCTTCTCAATTCTGGGAAGTGCTTTCTTGGATTTCAAAGAACTGGCATGCTCTCTATAATTACCCTCTTTAGTGTTATACTAAAGACATGCTTCAATTCCAAAAGAAAGAAAAGGCTTTAATGAATGTGCAAACAGTGGTCTTCTCCTGTGAATGTGTATGTAGATACAGCCAAGCATTTGCCAGGGGAAGAAAGGCTGCTTATCTTTGCTATTTGTCTTGGTATGGCTTGTTTGGATGTGGTGTCTAGGTGCTTATGCACAAAGGGATATTCAGGCTTTGGGCTTGGAGAGAATTCTCTGCCCTGCTCACAGCCTCAGGCGTGGCATGTGAGGAGGTAGGTGTAGCTGAGATGGAATTTTTTGGTCTCAAGTGCACTCTGAAAGTAAACACTGCCACCGGGTCTTGATCAGTACTTAGGAGAAAAGCACCTCTCTAGCAGAATTGTAACCATAATTGAAAAAGAAAAAAAAAGTCCAATGCATGTAGTAGATTGAGTGGGTAGAGAAGATCTGGGATTTTTAGAAAACCTTGTGTGAGTCCTGACAGGTGACTTTTGGTGAAGTGCAGATCTGTGTGGTCTCCTTTTCCACCCCAGAGGTGCCCAGCTTGCATCGATTATACCTTTGTAAAAAATTCTAGCTTTTAAAGCTTGTCCTTGATTCTGACATTATTTATGTGGAAATAATAACCACAAATCTCAAACCAGGTTATTGCCAGATATGTGCTGTACCTTAATTCTCAGAAAGTTTTTTTTTCTTCTGATTTTGTTATACTCTCTAAAACCTAAGCTGGACAGAGATAGAGTTAAATTTGGCAGATTTGCCGTTACTTTTGTAATTGGAAAGAAGCATGGTGAGAGCTCTTGAACAAATAGTGTTTGTGGTTCTCTTAACCTGTTCTCAGTAAATGTCTTTTTCTTCATTTTCTGTGCAGTACCAGCTTGAAATGTCAGCTTCCTTAATGTTGATAGAATAAGTACTCAAAAAGCTGAATTGAAAAAGTTCATCCTTAGATGAGGGGAAGGATATTATCTAACTTAAAAAAACGTAAATGCAAGGAGCATGCCTTGTCTACCTCCCATATTTGTGAAAAGAACAGAGCAAATCCATCAGCTTCCCCATCACACCTGCAAGATCTTACTTCTCACAGGTAGAGGGCATGTGTGCAGGTTGGAAGTTTGTGTTCTGCTCTGTTCCCTAAGCTGAGCCCTTCAGGGGAAGGGCTGAGGCACATTCAGCTGGTTCTTCACTAAAGCAGTGAATTTGGATACTTTACTGTGTTCCTGTGTGTTGCATCTTCTTTCCTGTTCTCCTCTCATTCAATCCATGCTGTACTTCCAGCTATTGGTACAAGAGAGCAGAGTATTTGTGGTGGAGGAATGCAAAGATCCTGTAGTGCAAAGGTCTGCAATTCAAATGCTGTCCTGGTTAAGACACGTGTTTCATCTGGCAGCTGTGCCAGCTTCCTTCTTGTTTGTTTTCTACCACCGTAGCTGTGCTGGCATAGGTGGTGTGACTGTTTTGGCAAATTGAATCCAAGTTAAAATGAATAATTGTTTTGCTGTTGTTTTAAATCCAGATCAGTTCTGTAATCTTGTTAGCTGCATTGTCTTGCAGACTGACACAGCTGAGGCGGCTGGGGGGGAGAAAGGAAATGCCTGTGTATGAGGGGATAGAGTATTAAAGCCTTATTGATGAGCATCCCTTGTCATCCACAGCAGTGTTCCTGGTTTCCAAACATTTCCCAAGAAGGATATTGCCTGTTCTGAAAAAGGGCAAGAGGTTTGTCTGTCCAACCTTTATTCCAGATGTGATTCCACCCATTCACCTCCAAGTCTCTCCCTCTTTTTCAAACCCGTATTATTTAGAACCAGTATTTGGACAAAAGGTGCCAGACATCTACTGTGGAGCATATCTGAGCTACATGATCCTGATTCTGACACTGACTGACAGTAGCCAGAAATTGAACTTGTTGCTCCCCAACTGTGGAATGGTCAGATGTGCTTTATTGCTGCTCAGTTCCTCCCAAGCCAGAAGCTTCAGGAGTTGTAGGAGAACGGGCATGGGGTGGAGCTGCTCTGGTGTATCTACTGCAATCTGTAAAGGAGATACAAATATATTAATTGGGTAACTTTTGATCTTCTGGGTTTCTTTTTTAAAATAGATTCCTACCAAATTTAAAATAGATTCTTACTAGATTTAGTAACGGGGGAGCAGCTTGGTGTCACAAATTTCTGTGGAAAGAGGCTGTGAGTGCTGGCAGGAGTCAGAACTGAATTAGTATTTTTGGTGAAGTCAGCACTTTACAGCAATGGTTGCATATTCAAATCTCATTTCTATGTGTGTACAGTGATATATGTGCTTTGAGGCAGTGGAACTATTAGATGTATAGAAGCAGACTGGAGTGCAGCAATTCAAACATCAAATAGATGTGTGTAGAAATTTATAAAATCATTCCTGGTCTAGTATAAGAGCAAGAAAATTGATGCAGTTTACCTTTTTTTCCTTCTTTGCTGTGTGCCTGCATGAATTGTACCAGATAACAAGGCATAGTTGTATTGTTATTTTGTAGGTGCCTCCCTTCCGAGAACCTGAAAAAGAATTCGAAATTACGGATCTTGAAATGTAAACAAAAAGGTGTATGGTATAGTGATAATCAGTATACTAAGACAAAAGTACCCTTGAGCTTTAGAATGCCTGTTTTACTTGGCAAAATACTCATGATACCCTTAGATGAGACACATATGCAGAATAACATTTTAAATATAATCTAAATAGCTCTTTGACATTTTTCTGAAAACATCTACATGTGTAGATGGCTTCAAGTCAGCATCCTGCATCAATGTCTAACTGTACAAAAACTGTAACCAAGGGGGCTTTTAAACTTTGCAAGTGCATTTGAGGATAGGGAGTAGTGAAGTACAGAATCACAGAAAAATCTGGGTTAGAAAGGACATTTAAAGGTTATCTATTCCAGCCCTGCTGCAACGAGCAGGGACATTCTCAACTAGATCAGGTTGCTCAGAGCCCAATCTAACCTGGCCTTGAGTGTTTCAGGGGATGGGGCATCCACCACATCTCTGGGCAGCCTGGCACAGTGTTTTACTCCCTCACTGTAAAAAATCTTCTTCATACTATCTAACCTAAACCTCCTCTTTCTATTTAAAGCCACTTTCCTGTATCCTATCACTTCATACCCTTGCAAAAAATCCCCCTCCAGCTCCCTTGGAGCACCTTTAGGCACTTGGAAGGGGACCTAAGATCTCTCTGAAGCTTCTCTTCTCCAGGCTTAGCAGCCCCAACTCTCTAAGCCTGGCTCCATGGGGGAGCTGCTCCATCCCTCTGATAGTCTTGGTGGCCTCCTCTAGTCTTGCTCCAACAGCTCCATGTCCTTCTGTGCTGGGCCCCCAGAGTTGGATAAAGCTCTGCAGGTGGGGTCTGAAGAGAGGGGCAGAATCCCCTCCCTCACCCTGCTGCCCACACTGCCTTGAATGTTAAGCTTCTGGAAAACTTATATTTATAGTCAGTTTTTAAAACAGCATTGCATTTATTTGGGAAATGTGCAGTAGGATCAGAAAAGTGCTGATTAATCCAAGAAGACTGTAAAGCAGGGCTGTAGCAGCTCTGCTCTGTCAGTGCTCTCAGCTTGTGCTTGGAAGGTTCCTTGTGGAATTCTCTGTGGGCATGGAGAGGTATTTGGGATGACAGATCCGAGTATGGCTTGCATATGAAAGGCTCTGAGGCACTTGGGTGGATGTGTTGTTTGAGCTGAGGTGTCTGTGCTGGAATGGTGACAGGATCCTGGCCACCAAGACAGCCTGGCTCAGGCTGTGGTTTTCAGTATGAACTTGTTGGGCTTCAGGGGCAGAGTTCTTGTGCAGCCTCATCAATTTCCCAGTCTAGTTTATCATATGATACACAAATATGTTTGCTGGATAAGCACAGTAGTGAGAAAAAGAGGAATGTGGGCTTTTTGCTTTGACTGTCACACATAGCGTTATCAGAGGACGGCCCAGATTTTGGTGCAGTGGGCACATTCTAGAGTTCTCCTTTATGGAAATTATAAATTAATTTTCATCAGACCTTTCCCATTCACTTTTGTTCAGCTTTTCATTTAAGCCCCCCATATAAATCTGTCACCAGGAGTTACAATGCTTGATACATAAATAGTGTTTGACATATTTGAAGTGCTGCACAAACATTAGCATGCTGTGCCTATGTCAGAGTTGATACTTTAAAACTTTTTCTGGTGCAAGAAACTTTCTCCTTCCTACTAAATAAGGAAATTAGGTTTGTAGTCACACTGGGAATATATTATTCTGTCTTCAATTTATTCATAGTAGCACATCAGTCTTATTAATTTACAAGCAAGCAGTTCATTTTCACTCATTTACAGAAGCGAAGTATTATTGATACATACTGGGAGAGCCAAGGGTACTGTGTGCCTTTCGGCCTTTCTCTGCTCTGTCTTGATTTTTCAGCATTCTCCTAAATATACTGTACCGTAAATTCTATTTTTGGGCACATTCTTCTAATTTAGGGCAAATATTAATCTATTTTTTAAATTAGCTGGGATGAGTATCTCTGGGTTCTTTAGACAAATGAGTAAAAAGTGACTGCTATCCAGTTTTCTACCTATAGAAAAAAGCTTTTTTCTTCTTCTCTCTGAGGTAAAGGAGGGAAAGGTCACCTATCCCTTTTCTGTTATTCATAGGAAATTCCTCTGAAGGCTTCCCACTGTCTCTTGCTCAGCTGCACTAGTCTATTTTATGTTCAGGATGTAAATGTCAGCTTCAGAAACCTAATTAAAATCAACGTGATTACAGTAAACCACATTCAAGTGGCAGATGATTGTGTGACTGCCTTGCAGTTGTAGGGAGCTACCAACAAACACATGAAAACTCCTCATGGGAATTTTTATTCATATAGGGATCCCCTATACCCAAAATGAAGTCTCATTCTGTATTAGGTTTCTGCTGGGATCAAGCTCTCCAACAAGCACTTGTAGCTGTGATTAATTTGAGGTCAGAAGTTTGTCATCCAGGTTGAAACTGATGGTCCTTGCCCGTCTTTTTCCACTCAGCAAAGCATCTGAGGAGCTTCCTGAGCTGAAAGGCTGGATGCTGTAGAGTCTGGAGAGATTTCAGATTTCTTTGGCCTTGCTTCCAGCTAAGAGATTGTGGTGACATGTCTCAGCAGGATGCTGTAGTTGCTTTTGTGCAGTGGTTAAGCAGTTAAGTTGTTTGTCTGGAAACTACTGATTACACATTCTCGTCAGTGCCACAGAGAACATCAGGCTGCTTTGGCAGGGCTCCTCACAGAGCCACTGTGGAAGGCACAGAGGCTGTCACCCGCCCTGGAGTGATGGCAGTGGCTTTGTTGGACACTCCAGGCATCTCCACTGGGTCTGTGGAGTTTGCCCAGGAGCTGAGGAGACTCAACATATTATTTACTACTAATGGGATTAAATGCACTGACCTGAGGCCGGCTGCAGTGCCAGTGCCAGCCTTGGGGATTCATCTTGGACAGTTTGGAAAGAGCAGCCAGGGTTGGGCAAGTCCCTGGGGCTGGGTGAGCCTCCCTGTTCTCTTCTGGCTTCTCCTGATGGGATGTGTGGTTCTAAATGTTTTCAAATTCAAATCCTCTGGTTTATTAATTAAGGAGTATATAAGCAAATAGATGTTTTACTAGAGACTGCAAACCAGCCATTTTGAGTGTCTTAATCACTGTGTTTCCTTATTTCTCCAGTTTTTGGTTCTGACTGTGGGTTGATAGCACCTGGAATGAGCTCTGCAGCTTTCCTAAACAGCAGTGAAGAGAAGCACTTCGTGTGTTTGTTTCATATAAAACACCACTTCTTCCTTCCTGACAATACATGGTTTTTAAAATACATTTTCCAACACTTGCACTTGCCCTCCTGTGCATCTATTCTGCTGTCTCCTTAGTGTTAGTGCTTTTTCTTGAGTTGCAGCATGTACTAATTGTTGCTAATTATTTTCTTGGGCTGACAACAGCTACCTTGCCACATACCTCACCCTTCTTACATAAATCAGAAAATATGTCTATTTTTACTTCTGATTCTGTGGTAGATTTAGACTTGATTGATGATACAAAAAAACAAGAGAGGTTTAAAATCTCGCTTGATTTTGGTGGGAATTAGGACATCTGACTTCTTCAGTCCTTTTGAAATCCCAGCCTGAAGACTAGAGAGGGTCTGAGATGCCCATCTTGATTCTTTCCTCAGTAAGCACCAATGGTTTCAGCTGAGCCTTACACATCAGTAGTCTCAGTGGTTCATGGTCATAGATAATTTTACCATAATTTTTTCCTTTCCAAAGCCATTTCTTATCACAGCAGGCATAACTATCATCTAAGAACATGAAACTCCATTTTCATTATCAACTGACAGTGTCAGAGATGGGGGAGGGATGGATTTCCAAAACGTAATGCTGTATGTTACATGCAGGGTGCAGGAAGAGATGAAAATGAATGAATCTCTTCTGTTTGCATATAGAAAAGCTGGCACCATTCCCTTTGGATGAGAGCTTGCCTGCTTTAGGCTTTACTAACTAAGCAGAGCTTGTCCTTTGGGTGAAGAAGAGGTTAAATACGCCTCTGTCTCTTCTGAGAATACTTGGTGGTGGTGAGTGTTTCCAGGGATACAGGCAACTGTTCTCCTTTGTAGTTTGTGATGCAAAGAGCCTCAAATGCAGGCAAGAAACAAACTTAAACAATTTACATTTAATGCAGATTTAAAACATTCACTGACCTGATAATAGACCTTTGGAATTGCTGGGGAAGGTCGCAAAAACTGAACTGCTTTAGGAGGAGACAGGATGAGTAATTGGAAGAGTTACACTGAAGGCTGGTGAATGACAGAAAAAATGCTTGGCTTGGGAAATCCATGGGATAAAAATAGTCTGAGGTTAGGAGAGCACTTGGGGGAAGTGTTCCTGCAGAGCACTTGGGGGAAGTGTTCCTGTGTGCTTGCCTGGTGTTGCCTCATCCCCTGGCACCCATCTGTGGCTGCTCTGGCTCCTCTTGGAGTTGTTTTAGCTGGAGTTGTGTTACCGAGGTGCCTGCAGGGAGCTCATTTGCATCAGACCTTTGTCCCAGCAGCTCAGGCACCCTCTGGCTGTCGGGACAGGCTGTGGCTGGTGAGTCTGTGGTGCTGCCAGCTGCTTGAAAGCTTGGATTTGCCCAGAGTGTTGTGAAGTTTCCTTCCCACACAGTACCAGCCTCTGCAAGCCTCCTGCTTGCTTTGCTGCTGCTGTCCATCTTCCCTCAGGTCTGGGCTCGCCATCCATTTACCACTGGGTGTCCAATGTCAGGGCATGGGGAAAATTTGGGGAACTGCAGGTTCTGAACCAAAAAGATGCTTCTGAAGATGCTCATATTGCTGCTCTCAGACACAGGGTCCTGTTGGGCTTGATGAACCTCTTCTAGCTCAGTCTCTATGGACTTACTAAACATGGCTTGTGTTGCCTTCTTGAAAGAATTTTGTTTTACATTTCTCTGTGCACTGTGTTGCTTCTGAAAGATTATTTAAAGGTTGCAGTTTGAGATGTATGAGTTGATTTAACAGCTTGATATCACCTCACCAACAGCATGATTCCACTCCTACACGTGTCATCTTCCCCCTCTATTCAGATTTAGTGCTTCCTTAATTCTCTTTTAGCAGTTAGTTTTCTGCTTGCTTAATTTGCAAAATCAGGGCTTTAAACAATTTCTTTGGGGTTTTGTTTATTTAAACAATAAATTTCAGGAAGCAATCACAAAGTCATTTATATTGGGAAAGACTGCTTAGGTCATCAGATCCAACTGTGAACCCAGCACCACGACCAAGTTCACCACTAAACAGTGTCAAGTGCCACATCCACATGGTTTCTGAACACTTCAAAGCATGATGACTGCACCACTTCCACAGGCCAGCCAGTTCCAAGGCTTTTTACTCTTTCAGTGAAGAAACTGTTCCTAATACACAATCTAAACTTCCCTTGGTGCAGCTTGGGGCCATTTCCTCTCATCCTGCCCCTTGTTCCCTGGGACAAGAGTCTGACCCCCACCAGGTTTTTCACCCTCCTGTCAGAGAGTTGAGAGCATTAATGCCTCCCCTGAGCCTCCTTTTCTCCAGGCTGGGCCCCCCTCAGCTGCTCCTCACCAGACTTGTGCCCCAGACCCACAGTATCATCCCATAGAAAACCTCTCATGTAACCCACTCCAGAAGGCCACCTCTGGCTCCTGTAGAACTTCCACTGGCTGTGTGTTGATGTTTTGTTGGAATTGTGAGCAGGAATCAGCAATGTGTGCATCACTCTGTGTGTGTGTGTGTACACCTGTATGAGCATTTTCAGTAGGAAATTTTCAGACCATTACAGGCACTGAAGCAAAGTCCTGTGAGTGACTGAGAGAAGTGTCTGGGAGCAGCGATAGCCCCTGCTGAGCTCTGAGCTCCTGCGGCAGAGACACAACTTCCCTTTGCCAGGACTGTGAAGTGGCAGCACAGATCTTGCTGGCTCCCTGATTGAGATAAGAGCAGGACAGCATGGCACACTGCACCTGAAAGGTTGCTCATCCCTAACACATTTGATTTTTAGTTACTGTGTGTCAGACCTTTCTGATGTCTGACATAGCAATCTGCTACGGGTTTATGTAAAAGGTTCCTTTCTTGGGCAAGAGATCCTCAAACTGTGCAATTTACCTCAGGGCAAACAACGTTTGTTGTGTTTGAGAATGTTCCCAAATAATTGGCTCTTGCCTGGTTTTATAAGGGATGTCTACTGAATCTCAAATGAGTTGGGGAGGAGGGGGAAGGAAACCAAGGGGCTGTGGTGTGACCTATGAAATCCTTGCTGTTAGGGCACTAAAGAGGATGAAAGTCCAAGATGATTTTCTGGTTCTTGATGGAGAGAGACTCTGAAAGGCTTCTGATGGGGTTTTTTGAGCTAATACATCTTGCTTTCATCCACAAACCTGCTTTTGAAATTTTGGCTTTTATGTTACTCTTTTTTACATAGAGGAAATACTGGCCTGAATCTGATAAGATGCGTGGAATTTATTTACTGATGTTTTCTGAAGTCATGCTGGTAAAACTTCAGCAATTGTAAGTGGTTGTATGAATGAGTAGCTTACAATAAAACATGTTTAGCATTTTTAATAAAGTTGCTACCTACTTGCTGCTTAGTATTTTGTGTAGGGACTTACATGGTAACATTTAAAATCAAATATATATATATATTTATTGTATTTTACAGCTTGTAAGGAGTGTGTATTTCTCTGTTTCAGGGCATAATTCAGAAGATTGTGGACAGTCACAAAGTGAAAAACGTGGCCTGCTATGGGTTACGGCTCAGCCACCTGCAGTCTGAGGAAGTTCACTGGCTACACCTGGACATGGGGGTGTCCAATGTGAGAGAGAAATTCGAGCTAGCCCACCCTCCAGAAGAATGGAAGTAAGAGCATAAGTCTGTTCAATGTCAGTCATATAAGTCTTCCTGCCTTGTTGTAAAAAATACTCTGTAATTTGGTTTACTAAAAAAGATCTTGTAGTGGAATAGAGCTGGTGGAATGGAGGGGAATAAACCCACCAGACTTCTCACTAAGAACTGTTCACAGTGTTTTGTTTGCTTTGAAGGGGGTTTTGTTGTTTTAAGGGGTTTCCTGCAAACTGAAGAGAAACCTGGGATTTAGGGGAAGCCTAAAATAGGAACAGAAATCTCTTAATCATTTGTGCTGAAATCTATAAGTTTTGTCATACTTAAAAGTTTTTAGGATGGGAATGCTATTCCTAGCTGAGATATAAGCACATAGCTGCAAATTTTAAAAGGATAAATCTTGTTCTTTAAATAAAGCCATAAGGATATTGTTAAGTACTGGTTGTACTTATCTGTAGACTGAGTAGGAGAAATGTGATTTGAAAAGAGTGAAATGCAGTCAAAAATCATTTTATCCCACTGCTGTTATGAAACTTCTCAGTTGTTAAACTTACTTATATTGAGGCCCAGAGCAATAAGTGATATCTGCCTTCCTTCTGACTGTGATCTTCTCAAGTTATACCAGGAGCAATGAACAGTAGAAAGCTGCAGAATTCTGGGGGTTTTTCATAGCCTGGGCACATTTGCTGAGGTTTTTCATGATGCTGGTTAGTTGATTAAAAGAAGTGGCATGACCTAAGTTTCTTCAGCTTTTTAGGAGAGTAAGCTGGTGGTGCCTGCTCAGGAGAGGAAGGAAGGAAGCTCTGTCCATTTTCCTGACAGAAAGACAAGAGGAAACTAAAATTTATTTGCAGAAAGACATGGTAGTTTGCTAGAGAAAATGGGGAGCTCAGAGTTGTAAAATACCAATAAAGCAAATAGAGATTAAACCAAAGAATAGATTACTGTGGTTGCTCATTCATTGCAGGGGCGTTGTGCCTATTTCTGTGGTTTATCTTCATAACCACAAGCTGTGCAGAAGTTGCTGGTTATTTTAGAGGCTGCACATACCTTCTGCAAAATTATTGTAAATATCTATACTTAATTTCTGGCAAATGGAGTTATTATATTCTAGCAGATGTCACAGCTGGCAATCTTCAGTTTGTAAATTCTCTTCAGGGTCCTGATTTTGACAAATTTTAACAAATTCCACAAATTCAAATAAATCAGGAATGTTTCAAACCTGTGCAAGGAATGTTGCATTTTCTCTTCTGTATATGTTACATATTTTTGTTTCTGTAATCTACATGGGTATTTTCCCTCACATGAAATTTTTCATTGATAATATTGTGAAATCACAGCTTAGAAAGAAGATTCCTGAATCCTTTCCGTGGTGGTGGTGGTGCTATCATGTGGTAATGAGATGTGAATAATTTATGCTGTGGAAATTTGTTACTTAGTGTACCAGTGTCAGTTCCATTCTTACGAGGTGATACAACTTGCATGGTACACGTTGCAGAACACATTCAATTGGTTTTAAAAACAAAGTTAGATATTGTTTTGAAGCTTGTGGAGAGGAATTGTGTAAAATGCTCATGAAAGAGCTATGATAAGGTGTAAATTATTCAATACCTTTCCAAGTGTCATTTAATGTGTTATCAAATACATGCAGCCTGACATACCTTTTAAACCCAGAGAGATTTGCTGTGCATAATCAAAATGCTGCTGTCATATTTGTAATGCCATAACACAAAGTGTCTAAGATCATATGTCAGTACTTGTAGAAATATTTAGATTACTAAAGGGGAAATAGTCTTGGAATGGTTCTTAAATTAAAAGCTTCCTATAGTGTTAGTAAACCACAAAATACCTCACGTGGTTGTTTTATTTTTATCATCCAAGTTAAAGGGTTGTGTATTCATAGTGTTCAGTAATTGCATCCTGGAATTCTTCTGGACTAATCCAGGTACTAGAAATTACAAGGATTGTCAGTAGCTTGCACACAAAAGTTACCAGAAAAAATCCATCACCCATCTGGTGGATGAGCCAGGGTTAGCAGGATGTGGGGCTCTTAAATCATAGATAACACCAACGCTCATCATTTGGTATAACACTGAGCCTTGAACAGCAGGCACAGCTGCTGTCCTTCATGTCTCCAAAACTGCTGTGTGCCAGAGCACTGTTCCTTTTGCTGGTATTTGTGTCACACAAAAGAAATACCAAGAGGTTCACATAACAAGTTGTGTGTGTTGGAACAGCCTGTTCCCCACAGGGCAGACACCTTCTGGTTCTGCAGTTTGGGTTTGTGAAGCAGGTCCCTGTAACCAGGTGAGATCCATGCTGTGGCTCTGACAGGTGGGAGACACCCCAGAGTCCTGGACTGTGAGTTTTGGTAGCTGTGATCCAAAAGCCCTGGCACAGATACAAGGCTAGGTCACCTGTGGGATGGTTTAATGAACTGACCAAGTTGATCTCACAGATCTGTCCCTCTCCTTGCTGCACTCCGTCTTTTCTCTTCTCTGGCTTCCAGTTACCCAGTCCTTTTCCTTGCCTCCTGTGAGCCTTAATACTTCTGCAAGCCTTCAGTGAGCTGATCCAGTTCATTAAACTCAGGACTTCCTTTTCGTCTGCCTTTTTGGTTCTCATTGTCTCTGTTCTGGTTACTTTTCTGTTGATGTGAAGTGAATCAAAACCTACTGGAGGCAAGGTTTGGAGTGGCAATTTCTTTCAGTGGCACAAGTTACTAAGAGTTGGATCATCCTTTCTTTTTTGGCTCCACCAGCTTGCCCTGGTAGTGCTTGTTACTGACAGGGAAGCTCCCAGAACTGCTCAATGGTGATCACTCTGCTATGGGTGGGTCACTTCACTGTACAATTTATGAACTCTGTTAATGCCCACCTTTGTAAGGTGTGTCAGAGTACTTCTGAGCCCCAGCAGAGCAACAAGCAGAGTGGTGATCTTCCAGGAATCATTTACCAAACACAACAGGAGTGATCATCAGCTGAGATACTTGCTCTGAAAGCAGACCTGGTTTGTGAGAAAGGGACATGTCCTCCTTGTCACTTGGCTGCATTTCAAAGACAGTAAATTTAGAGGATGTTGAAAATCGAGCCCATCCTTGAATTGGCCTTTGGAAGTTGGCTTCTTCATTCCCACAGGCCCAGGCAGAGAGATTAGGTTATAAATAAGTAATGAAGGTCACTCATGGTAACTGTCCCAGCCGAGCCTTACCTGATATTCTCATGAGATCCTGTTGTAAAAGCAGCACTTTCATGGCTGATCAGTTAAGAAGACACTTCCCTGTAAAGGAGAGAGATTGATTTTCCTGTTTGGTGGGGGTTTTTTGGTGGGGTTTTTTATTTTGTTTTTGTTTTGTTTGGTTTTTGGTTTTGCTTGTTTGGTTTTTGTTTTGGTGTTTGTTTTTTTTTTTGAGTCCCAGAGGGTGATGGTGTTCTGCATCCTAGAATCACAGAATTGTTTGGGCTGGAAGAGCCCTCTAAGGTAATCAAGCCCTGCAGTTAACCCAGCTCTGCCAAGGCCACTACTAAACCATGTCCTCCAGTGCTGCATCTACATGTCTTTTAAATCCCTCCTCAGATGTCATGCCACCACTTTTCTGAGCAGCCTCTTCCAATTTTTGACAGCCCATGAAGAAATTTATTCTGATATCAAATATCCAATTTTCTGATCTATAATTCAGTCTAAAACTCTCCTGGTGCAACTTGAGATGGTTTCCTCTCATCCTGACACTTGTTACTTGGGAGAAGAGCCTGACCCCTGCCTAGCTACACTCTCCTGTCAGGGAGTGATGAGGTCTGCCCTGAGCCTCCTTTGTTTCCTTCAGCTGCTCCTCCCATATTTGTGCTCCAGGGGAGATTTAGGTTCAATATTAGGAAAAAATTCTTTATGGGGAAGGATTGTTAAGCACTGGAACAGGCTGCCCAGGGGAGAAATGGAGTAACCATCCTTGAAAGTGTTCCAAAAAAAAAGTGTGAATTTGGCACTTGAGGACACTGTTTAGTGGTGAACATGATGATGGTGCTGGGTTGATGGTTGGACACAAAGATCTTAAAGATCTTTTCCAACCTTAATGATATTGTCAATCTAAAATGCACTGGATTATAGAGCCCCCAAAAAGGAACGAAGGAAGTCTTTTACCTAGGCTTGTTTTATTCCATGTCAGTCTCTGCAGTTGTGTTCAGCAGTAGATTTTAGTGGATATGGCAAAATAAAAAACAGGAGAGGCTCTGCTTTTCTGTACTGGATAGAGTGCTCATGCTGCCTTCTCTCCCTGACATAAATTCCTGGAGGTACAATTTGGCTGATACCTAAATTTTAGTGAATAACTAGTTACCTGCTGGGGATCATGAAATGTAAAGACTGATCAGCAATAGAAGGTGATTCTGTGTTCCCTTACATACAAGAGTAATCTCTGAGACTTGGTATCAGCTGTGGTTTTGAGTGTTTTTTTGTTTGCCTGTGTTTGTGTCCTTGTGTCACAGAATGGTTTGGATTGAGAAGGACATTTAAGGATCACTGAGTCCAAGCCCCTGCCATGGGCAGGGCCACCTTTCACTATCCCTGATTGCTCCAAGTCCCATCCAGCCTGGTCCTGAACACTTCCAGGGATGGGGCAGCCACAGCTTCTCTGTGCCAGGGCCTCACCTCAGAGTAAAACATTTCATCCTTATATCTCTGTCAGGTGTTCTCAGCCTTTCCTGCATTTTGCTCTTTAATTTAACAACATGTTTTTTGTGCAAAGGAATCATGAAATATATTGCCATACTACAAGACATCATTCTAGTATTCTTTGTGTGTATACAGTGTATCTATTTGCAATTTCCAAATTTTTTCCTTATTTTAATGGTTTCTAACAGGACAATATGTTTTCAATTAATTCAGAGATAAATAAGGGTATTGAAACTTCTGCTTGCAGTGGAAACCTAGGCAGCACTTACCCCTAGTAAATTTTTACCAAATCCCCATGTAAATCTTGATTACAGTCAGCCAAATCACTTGCTGAAAAGAAGTTCTTCTCCTGCTGAAACCAAAAGATTGAAATGTTAAAATATTTGCTCTTATCATGAGCAGATTGTTAAATATACTTACTTTGGGAAGTACTGTTAAGAGTGTTGGTTAGGATATGCTATGTTGGCACAGCCCAAAGGATGGAGACATTCATTATCAGACTTTCATTGAAGGAATGTGTCATAGGAGGAAGCAAACAGTCTGTGTCAAACACCCAGGGCTGTTACCACAGGACAAGCAATAATACTAAATTTAGGGATTAAAAGCAGAAGTTTATGACAAGAAATATTACTGAATTAAGGGGCTAAAAGCAGAAGTTAGGGTTAGAGAAGGGATATGGATTTGGTGTAGGTCATGGGTCAAGACTCATTCTGACTTTCCCTCACTTCTGGTGTACAATTACCTTTAAAAAACCGATTGCTTTTTGCACGTGTCTTGATGATGAATAGAGGAGCAGGGAATCTTTTTACAGAGAAATCCCTTCAAAACCTATAAAGAGTCCAGAGGTGAATATTAGAGCATTGATCAGAGGAGCAGAGTCCTGTTCCTTGTTCTCCTGGAGGATGTGGCTCCCTGCTGAGTGACACTGTTTGTCACTCCTGGAGCAGCAGGATCAGCGTTTTAAGTCCCTGCTTGTGAGAACCAGAGATAAAAGCTGTTGCCAGGGGTCGTGTCAGTGCTTCTGGCAGCTCAGCTGTTGTCACCTAACTGGGGCCTCCCTTCCCATGGATCTGGAGCTTATCTGCTCCAAGTCTTGATGCTTCAGTCCTCTCTGAAGCTCTGAGAAGGCAGCAGGGCTCTAAGTTTGCTTCTGTTACAAAGGTACTTTGTAAACATCTCTATGAAATGTCAGTTACAGATAAATTCCAGTTTAGTTAGCTTCAGTAATCAAAAAGGAAATTTTCCATTGGTTTTCTAATATTTTGAGTTTATTCCTATTTTTAAGAATGTTGTGAGGAAATCTTAATTTTAATTCTGCTCAACAGTCTCTTTTTCTTGCTTTTCAGATATGAATTGAGAATTCGGTATCTGCCAAAAGGATTTCTAAACCAGTTCACTGAGGACAAACCAACTCTAAATTTTTTCTATCAGCAGGTATGTTCAGTTCTTCTACTTTGTCTTTTGCTGATTTTAGAAAACTCTAGGTAGCATATTACTGCAGAAACAGAAAAGTGGAAAAAATGTAAGGTTGCATATATAAAGCAGAAAGGGCACAAAGCTCATGACATCTTTCCTTGGTGGTGAGAAGTGGTGAGGAATATGTTCCAAAAACAAGGTGATTCTGCAGGTAATAATTGTCCTAACTCAGATAAAATTGGCTGTTGTTCCACTGACTTCCTACAGTTAATTCCCACTTGATTAAACTGATTAATTTCTTTATTTTTGCAAGTATAAGTAAGTGACAATTTCACTACAAACCATCAAATGCTTTTCCCACTCACATTCTTAGATTGTTTTCTTGGGTTTAAAATCTCTTCTGGATTACTAAAACGGTGTAATAGTCAAAGATTCTATAAATTAGGCACTAAATTCTTATTTTATTCAGTTAAATTATTTTAATCTGCTTTTAGACTGACAAGCTCACAATAAAACCTCCTGGGGGTAGTGTTTTGGAGATTCAGGACTAAAATGGTTACCCTATCCCCTAACTTCAGCAAGTACAATTGTGCACACACATTCTTGTCTTAGGGAAATTACTTTTTTTTTTAACTGTGTGATGCAATTTTTGTATTGATCTGTGATGAAGGTGCCTTCTGAAAAGACTTCTCTTGCAATGCTTCTTTGGACTTCACATTCTAGTTTAAGTGATTTATGTGATATGCTGGATTCAGCCTAAAATATCTGAATTTTGGTGAGTTTTAGTGTAGTACTGCCAGGGGTTCTTGTACAACAAAATCATGCTCCTTTTTCCCTTAGCAGCAAGGGACTTCCTTCATGCTGGCTTTAAACTCAGGAGATTCGTGTTTCCCATGAGAGAGGGAAGTGGGTGATGACCTCCAGAATAATTTCCAGAACTCCATCACTTCCCTGTTCAATACCTGGCAGTGTCCTCTGCCTCAGGGAACTGTTTCTTTAAAGCTTGAAATGCCAGAGGAATGTTTGTTAACTTCTAACTAAATTTGGAGAAATCATTACAAACAGATACAAGTGGCTCAGAAGAGAAGGTTTTTGAAGGTCATTGAGACTGATAGGCAAAGCTGACAGCTGCCTGACAATGCCCTGAATCCCAGTGCTGTTAGAAAATGAGTATCAGAGGTTCTTGTCTCCTTCCTCTGCACATCACCCCATTTATTTTCTCTTCCTCTTTCTTTTTCACCTTATGGTGTGGTATTTCTGAATCCAGTTCCTTAAAAGTCACTGCTCTTTGTTTTGGGGTGCTGTAAGGTATTTGGGTCTCTGTTGTCATGGAAATCAGGTGCAGAACTTTCCAGAGCTGTCATTCTCTATCCATGATTCTGCTCTGCTCCATAAATTTCACTTGTCCTCTTGGATAAACTAGGACAATAACTTTTATGTGGTAAAGTGTTAAGGCAGCAGCAGTGACATATGAAAAGAAGGCAAGAGAAGAATTTAAGCAGTAACACTGCATCATAAACTAGACCTACAGCAGAGGGGGGGATGAAAAAACTTGGAAAGATGATTTTTCACATTCTGTTCTTATCTCAGTGTCATTCCTGCAACATTTTAACATCTTCTTTTGCTAACCACTGTTTTCAGTCAGATGCATCATGTTGTGTGTAGGCAAGAACAACAGAATGTACAGAATTCATACATGCATACATAGATATCCTGAGCTTTCTGCACAGAAGTAACTGTCAGAGATATGGAGCACAGAACCCAGTTACAAATTTTAAAAATCTGACAGAAACAACACCTCTGCTGTCAGATTGGCTTTTCTCAATGTTAAAAAGACATTGCTGTCTTGCGTGTTACAAAGAGTAAAAAAGATTTTTGTGAGGATCAGATGTCTGTGATTTTCTTGTCAGGAAAAATGTCCCAGGATGAGACTGGGAACTTATTGCTGAGGTAACATCCAAAGAAGTTGTTTGTCTTTTAAAAATGTATAGCAAGAAATTGAAAAGTTCATGGAGAAGGAAAAGAAACACGGTTACCTCTGTCACCCACGTATTTTGGAATTGTAATGATTTTTTGTGAATCTTAGTTGCAAGCCACAGTATTGTTCAAAAAGAAACTTTAAATCCTCAAGTGATGTTCATCTGGAAAAGTACAGAACGTTTTGTAAAGATAACAAAATGTTACCTTAATCACTGTCAACAGACAGGGTTTATTCATCCAGCTCACCCAAACCACAATTATCAGGCTGTTAAACCCAAAGCTGGCACACGTTTGTGCCTTCACATGCATGACCGCTCCCATTCACTTCAGCGAGTGCACTGCCCTGTGCAAATCGGGGCATTTCAGGCTTCTCAGCTTGGGCCTCATATGTGAAATCACTATTTTCTCCTTGATTTTTGACTGTTTCAAGGATGCTGTGACCTTTCTTTATTTGTGAGTATTCTTCATCTTCAAGAGCCTCAAAGAAATCAAGAACCTGTGCCCAGAACTGTTTGTGGCTTGACGTGCTGTGATCGTGGCGCTCGTTCTGCCATCTGCGGTGGGCGTGAGCCGCTCTTAATTGGAAGTGTAAAGCAGGGCACTTAATGAGACCTTTCATTCTGCAATCTGTACAGCAAGGGATTAAAATTAGTGTGTGGGATCAGGGGGAAACCACACAACTCGTTAATAACATCAGACTCAGTCCCTCTAACGATGCCATGCGGTGCCTCTTGTGCTCAGGCTGTGCCCCAGCTTTGAGGCCAGAGACAGGGAGAGGCCCATCTTTAGGTCATTCCCCTTCACTGGAGGAGCTGTGTGTTCCAGTCTTGTCATTTCACATCCCATTTGAGAGCTCTGATCAACAAACTAACGCTGGAACTGTCTTTTTATTTTGTCACTGCTCTCTTTGGCAGGTGTCAGAGGTAGTGGGTGACAGGACTTCAGGGGTGTTGTGTCTTTTTTCAATCTGTGAAGCATTTAGGTGGTGATTCTGCATTGACTGCATTACTCCCTTGGGCCCAACTGCTTACAGTTTCAGCCAAATTAGGCAAATTGGATCCCACCCAATGCTGTTGGAATTGTGAGGCTCAAGTATTAAAAAATCAGGAAAAGCCAGATTTATGGTTGTCTGCACAGTTGGCAGATGCTCACTGCACAGGTTTTATGTGCCAGCCTTCAGTTGTGTCCTGTGGTATTGAATACCCAAATCTGAACCAAAGTGAGCTCTAATCCCACCCACAAAAACTTAAACGTGAAGTACAGCAAATAAAAATACTCTAAGTTAAGTTTTATCAAGAAGTTGCATCCTTTTTGTGTGTGTGTGTTCTGTTGACTATTTTGTAAATGTTTAATGAAGATATCAAGGTTTTTGTATGTTTTTTAAACATTTTTCAGAGAAAACTAACATAAAGGTACAAGAGAATTAAAAATCACAGGTTTTGAGCAATGAAATAAGATTTCACCATTTGCCTGTCCTTTTTGGGAGCATTTTCAGTTGCTTTGAAGAAGTGTTGGTGAAATTCCTAGTAAGTGTCTTCCTTTCCCTGTGTTCCAGTGACATGGCTGTAGGGAAGTAGAAATAAAGGGGACAAGCTCCTCTTATTTTTGCCTTAGTAGCTGAGTGAGGAAAGAAAGCCATATCTCAAATCAAGACAGAATACAGCTTTTAAAAACATTCATGTAATGAGAATCAGACGTAAGCTACTTGAATTGCCTTCCTTTTATTGTGGGACAAGAGCCTGCACACATTTATCCTTGAATAACATGTTAGCCTGCAGTAATTGGAGATGGTTTATCCCTTGATGAAAAGGCAGTAAGCATCTGTATGGGGGGTGGGGGCAGCTCTTGGGCATCAGCTGTTCCATTGTTGCTGTCCTTGTGCTTCAAACAGAAGACTTTTAAAGTAACTTTTGGGGTGGTTTTTTTTTTAAGATCCCAACGAACAAGAAAAGGTTGTTTTTATCAGTGTTGAATTTTTCTCTGCTGCCTCGTTTAGCCTGCAATGTGGAGCTACCCTGGAGATGTTCATATATGTAATAAAGGAGACCACAGGACTGAACTGTGTTCTGAATTTGCTTTCTAAAATTAACCAAAGTTTGTGAAAGAAGGAATTGCAAACAAGGAATGATCTCAAAGTTATGGAAGGTCAATGATGCCTTGAAAAAATTGAGCAGAATTCTGTGCCATGAGGGCTCTGTGTTTCACCAGACAAGTAACTGCAGGTTCATTTTCATAAGAAAACTCTTTATAAAAAGAAAAGATTTTAAAAATTGTACTTCTTCTTATTAAAAAAAGTAAGGGAAAAACATCCTGTGAAAAAGAGGAGGAAAAGTTTCTTATGGACAATTGGCACTTCTTTTCTCTGTCTCTGTAGTGTCTGTAAAGATTATGTTCACCCTTAAAAGGTATTTCATTAAATGAAATATCTCTTTATATTGTGGCAGATAAATACATCATGCAAATTAAATTATTTTTATAACTCTGTCCCTGACATGTAGAAAATTTTAAGTCCAGTCAATTACTGTAATAACTTAATGATGAAAGTTTTATAAGACTTAGGTGCATGAGATGTAATTTGAAATGCAGGCTGGGAATTAGACTCTTTAACCTAATTAAATAACAACATCTCTTACAACCTAATAAAAATAGGAGACCTAAAGCAAATGACTTTGACAGGAAAAGCTTTGAAGAAAATGAAGGACATCAGGAGGAAAGCTGGCATTTTTCCTGATGTTGTAAGCCTATTTAAAACAAAAAGCCCCGAACAAAACAAAAAAAGCCACCCAACAGATCTTTCATGAAGACTTAAAGGCTGAGACATAAACTGTGCCCTACAGGGAGGTGGCAATATAGGAAGTGCAGCTGATTAAAAGGTACTAAAATATATGTTTTTTTATAAAATATTAATGAATCTGAACCTCTCCTGTCTGCTCTTTACAGATTGAAAAGACAAAAGTGAGATTTCCTTGACAGGGGTAGGTTTCTGAAGTTGTTGAAATCCACAATATCTCATAAAGTAATTATTTTTTTCCTGTAAAAGTTTATTTACACCCTCAAAACCATGCTGACATTCTTCTTTTAGGCTCTGCTGTTTTACAGTTGTGGAGTGACTTTGACTACAAATGTTGTGTGCCCAGTGTCTACTTTCCCTTCATGCTGAATGGTGGGAATGTGAAACTTCCTTCCTTAACACCTAAAAGATCAGCCAAGCTCAGGCCAAAGGGAAAGAGTTGCTTTGATTTAAAATTTCCACCTGTCAGCCAGAGTGGTGAAAATCATCCTTGTGAGCTTTTCTCAAATTGCTCGTAATTCAACCTGTTAAATTTAAAATGCCAGGGATAGGTTTCCATGCATTCATGTGTGGCTGTGTCTTTTTAGTAGCCTGGAACAAAAAAGTTACTACAATTAGCATATTAAGTTATGTATAACAACAAAAAGAAACCCACAGAAAAGTTGATTTACATTGATGCTTGGACTCGCTTGATCTGGAAACTCAAAATTACGTGTTGGAAAGGAGAAGTATAAAATTAACTGGGAGCAGGGCTTGTTCTGTAGGCTGAGTTCTTGTGTGGCTCCCAAGAGCCCAGTCCTACTTTGTGCAAGGGCTGGAGGCAGCAGCGTCTCCTGCAGTGACATCTGGAGCTCAGCCCACTCGGACAGACGGCATCATTTTTAGCTGCTCTGCCCCTAACAATGACTTGTCAGAAGTTGGTTTCCCCCCAGCCCATCTCTAATGCCCTTATTATTAGCAGAGGAGCTTCCAAAATTAGTTAGAGATGTCAAAGATCACCCCTGGATAATACAGAGACTGTGACCTTGGGACACGAGGAGGAGGAGCAGCTGAGGGCAGATGGCAGATGAATGTTATCCTGATACTGGATCTGGGCTTTTAACTCCCCTAGATGAGGCCAAAGCCCTAATTTTCCCTAATATTGACTTATCTCCTGTAGCAAATGTAATACTATCAGATGGGTAAATAGGGGTGGGAACACATATGTGTTTCCCTCCTCTGTGTATTTTAAAAACTACCATTACGATCATTAAGGTAGCTCCTAAAAATACTGATGACATTAGAAACAGGCATTGGGCTTTTGTGCATATGGGGCTTCATTCACAGCAGATGAGGCACAAATCTTTAAGGGTTAATGCTGCATCAGATTTCTGAAGCTGTAGTGGTGAGGGTCGGGACCCTGTTCTTCCAAGCTGATTTTGTAGTGATGAAAATTTGTGTCCTAATGAAGCTGCTATTGCAAAACAAGGATGGAGGAGCAGTTTGGTCCTCACAAATACCAGGATTTATACCTGGTGACTGTCCCACATTAACCCAGTCATGTCTGTGATTCTACAGTGATTCTGTGGTGTGTTTAACACTACAAGGAGCAATACAGCTGAAACCAGAAAATATATCTGAGATGATTCTTTCACAGAAGAGTTGTGTTGTGGATTGGGGTGTAATTGTGTGTCATTCCTGCTGCAAGTGTAGAGCAGAGCAATGTCCTTCATTTTGAATCGGAAATTGTGGGGAAAACAAATGAACTGTATACTTGGATTTTTGTTTTGGTCTCTAAAGTGGTTGCTGAAGATCAGCTTTCCCATATTGGGGTATTTTGGTCTTTCATTACAGAAGCTGGAACTGGTAAATTGCAGGAATAATTTCTCTGGATTTTGGTGGGATGGGTGTCACCAGAAGTGTTGTGTGTTGGTGTAAAACAAAGATCCTGGTTGAACTCTGTGGTGGCTGTGGGTGAATTAAAATGTACAACACCAAATTACCTTCCAGAGTTAGAAACTCGAATGTATAAAAGCAGGTGCTATAACACCCCTGAGCTGCTGAAAATAAAGCCAGGGAAATTAATCAGAATAAATAAATTCTTTCATATACAGGACAATTAAGAGACAGCTTTTATTTTTTAATATAAATTTAATCAACTAAGCAGAAGTACATAATTTTCCAATATATAAAAACACCAGCTAAAAATAAATGTGTAGAACAAATGAATAAGGAGAAAATTATGTAATACAAATCTTTGTTTTCATGCTTTAATTTAAAGCACAATTAAATGATTGTGATTACTATTTGTGTGCTATGTACTGAATAAACTACAGAAGATATTTTCTTTGTTTGGTTTCTTATCTGAATATCTCATATGCTGGGATGATTCATATTGAGTATGGTCTTAACTCTTCAGTGGGAACTTAGTCACTGAAGGGTTGTTTAGATACAGCATTCAAAGCAGTGCAAATTTGAAAAAAAAAAAAAGAAATAAAAAAGTTGTACAAGTAGGTCACAGAGACTGAAAGAAAAGCAAGAGAAATAGTTTGCTTATTTTTAAACTGTCCTCCTGAAAAATTGGAGTTTATCCTGTGGGAAATTTCTTGGTAACATTAAGCTGGGAAAACTGGTAGTGGCTAATTATTGGTATTTGCTCTTCTTGATACACCATTTGATAGTACTGTTGCTAAAGAATTTCCACAGTATTTATGCTTGAGAACTGAATGTCAAGTTTGATAATTTTATGTAATAATTTATAAGGCTATAAACAAGTTTAAACCTAAAATATCTTTTTAAGACACACTATCTAATAGTTGTTTTGTTTGTTTTTTTTTAATCCCTAAACTGGAAAGTGTTTGCCAAGTTCAGAATTATTTTACTGTTTTCTTAATAAAGAAATCTAAATCCAGCATGGTGTTTTTATGAACTGCTTGTCAGCCTGGGTGAACCTTCTTCTGAAATACTGCAGCTGCATAAAAAAACTCATGTGCAGGAAAATGAAGCAGATGGCTTTTGAAAGTAGCAGCTGGTATATAAAATACAAGGCCAGTGATAGATTTCTCCTTAAATCATAGCATAGGGCTGTTCTCTAATTTCTCCATCTCCACAAGCATGGGCTTTTCTCTGTTTTCAATTTTTATTTTAAATTGTTCCATCTGGAATTTGCTGTCCATTTCTGTAGCTGGGAAACTGCCCATTATTTTCTAGTAAATTTTGAGAAGTTAGAAGTGACACCATCAGTAATTTCCCCATTCAAGTAAAAGAACAAGTATTTTATAAGTCTTGACATCAAAAATGAAACTGGGTTTGTGTTTATGTGCCCATCTTCTATGTGGGAAAAGCCTTTTAGTTCACATTTGTTCATCTCCTTTCTTTTGTTGTGATTTAGGAGTATCTTTGAACTTTTAATGGCCAAAATAATGGAGACAAAAGAGAGTTTTTTCTTCTGGCTAAAACAAGAAGAGTGATTAAAAAAAACACTGTTAAAAACTATTTTAAATAAAGTGAACTGTTGCTGAATATCAGGGCAGTAAAAAATCAGGATATATGGTGTTAGGATTGTTGGATTTCAAAATCCTTTTTTGCTTTGGATATTACTGCCCTGATGGTGGGTGATGTGCATTCTGGAGGGGGGGAATGACAATTTGATTTAATTTTTAAATTTTATCAGAACATGTGAAAGACTTCTTTTTCCTGTCTCTGAGAGGTGCCTTTACACTTGGCATTTCTATTTTCCCCACACTGCAGCCCTTTTTTGTATCACACTGTTCATAGCTGTTGTGGCCAAAGTCAACTCCAAATGTGAAGTTTAGGTCACACTTTAATTCTGATTTGCCACCCTGTGAATGAGCAAATTTCGGTGGAGTTGCTTCCTCTGACACTGGCACTGCAGTAATACTCTCCTGGAAGCCTGAAGCAGTTTTTATTTCCATTATTCCATGTTTAATGGAACTTAAGTAGATTAATTCTTTCCCCCCAAAGCATGCACCTGCTTGACTGTAAATCTGACTTAAACTTGTTAGAATGTACTAAAAAAAACCAGGGGAAAAGGTTCTTGAAATCAGCACAACAGTTTTCAGCAATAAATTACTTTTGTCTCTTATCCTCCTTTAAACTCTTTTCCAATATATTTTTCTCAGGGAGTTGAGATAAGCACATTATGTGGGAATACAAAATGAGTAAGTCAGTGGAAGAAAATATATTACAAGCAACATGCACCGAGTGACTCACTTCAGAAACCATATTTTGGGTTTTGATTGTTACTAAATAAAAAGTATATAGGATTTTTAGCGGTGTTGACACTTGAATTCTTAATCCTGGTGTCAATCCTAGTGTCTGTCTTGTTGATCTTTATGCATTTTTATTGTTGTAACATTGTGACTGTAAATTATTAGAGAAAAATGTAATTTTATCATTGCCAGAGCATCTGGCCTCTAGTATGGGGTATAAATGATGTAATGGCACAGAGGTTTAGCAGGAGCACCTTACAGCCTTTATTGGGCTCAAGAAAGAGGTCAGGGGTTGCTGTTTTGGTTTCTTGTTTGGCCACTTGGGTTTTTGGGGTGGCTTTTTTGAAACCAGATTTGTGTGACAAGTTTATATTAATTGGTTTTGTCTCACAAACTAGGTAAAATGAAGATATATCAAATAGCATCCTGTGATGTTTTTTCTGGTTTAGCCTTTGGAGAGAGCCCATTCTGAACAATTAAATTGTGGAGGAGATTATGGCAGTGGTGCTTGATTTGCTTGAAAAGGATGTGTGTGTTTATATATCTGTTTATATATAGATGTATTCTTCAGCTTCTCCAGGTACTGCACACTGTTACCTGAATTTTCAAACCATAGAAAATGCAGCCAGAGATCTGAGCACATTGCCCAGGGAGTATGGCAAGCTCACAGATAACAGGATCTCCAGACCCCACAGAGAAGATTCATCCTCTCTCTTTCTGAATTTGTAATCAGCAGAAAAAAAAAACTGATAGGTTTTGTTAGATTTCTAAGAGTTCAGTTTTTGTGCCTTGTGTGTATATAGGCTTTGTGCTCTTGAAGATGGGGTCTTTGTTTGTCTAACCCAGAAAATATTCTCACTTCTCTAGTTTAATTATATTAACAATAATAATGATAATAATAAAAGTTATAATTGAGCAAACACAAAAGACTTCTTGGAAAACTATTCAATTGCCTTGTGACAGTGCATTTAATTACCATTAAATTATCTCTTATGTCTTTTCCACTTAATATTTGCTCAGGCTTTTTCCTTAGGAGGTTGTGCTGAACCTCCTGTGAAATTCTTATCTAATCTCTGCACAGGCATTAGTTCATGCATTGATCTGATGCCATCTCAAAGAGAATAGTCAAGCAAAATTAAAGGTGATAAGAGAACTTCTCATTGGTATTCTGGGAGTAGAAATGGAATCTGCTTTTTTTCTTCCTTGCTGAAATTGAAAGAAGAATGTGTTCAGGCAGGTTTATGAAAAAAGGGAAAAACCAAGCCCCTTTGGCTGTCCATGGTAGGACACTGTTAAATCCTGACCACTGGATTCTTGCCACAGGTTTCCTGAAGCTTATAATCTCTTTTTATAACTCAAAAAATTTAAACACTAAAATAAGTAGGTGTATATAATGTAAAAGACATCTTTTTCACCTTCCATTTGGTTGGAATGGGGGATGGTGTATTACATTTTCTTAGTCACTATCTGATGGCTGTAGTTGCAGAGTCAAACTGGGAACATGACTGGAATTTGTGAAAACTCAAAAGCTGCAGGGCAAGAGGAGATAAACCCCAAACTTTAAATATTTGGGTAATGTTGCTTATTTATTTATAGAATAGGAGGCTAGCAGCATTTTAAAATCATGTTTGCATGAAAGTGGAGATGCTCTTTAGCTGTTTAGTTTAACAAATCGAGCGCTGGAGCACTGGGATCCACAAGGCAAAGAGCTGTGAAGATAAATGAATCCACATTTGATCATAATACACTGAGCCTTAAATTAGCATCATTCTTACAAGTGGAAGTTTTGTGTTTCAGGACTGAAAATCTACTTTGCTACAGCCAGTTCTTGGTGTCTGAACACCTCAAGTAATAGATGGATAATGGTTTTGAAATTTCCTGGTGATACAAAATTGTTGAAATGATTAAAAAAACCTGAAACTGTAGATTAAGAAACAAAAAGTTTAATGAAATGCATGTGATCAGTCAGTGGGTGTTTGATTTGGGTGGATGTAAGGCAGGCTAGCCAAGGGAATTTGTGAACAGGTTTACTTGTTAGGTGAAGTAGTTTAGGTTGTATATGAAGGTGAATTCTCAGAAAAAGGACATGAGAATTCCTGGACTTTGGGTGTCCATATGTGATCTGATCTCGTGTTCAGCACTTTTTTTCATTTTGAGGTATGCCCATGTAGACCTGAGGGTGAGGAGGGCTGTGCTGTTTTCACCACTCACGTGTGTTTGCAAAAGTCATTTCTGGCAGTTCATGGAGCCTCAAACTCCATTCCTGATTCACCTGCCCTGAGCTTCTGACAGTTTCAGTGCAGGACCAGTTCAAAGTCCTTTCTCATGAATAGAGATCCTGGGGTAATTTATTACATTTTGCTGTTTATAGGATCATAGAACCATTTAGTTTGTAAAAGATTTGGAATATCAACCACTGGCCCAGCACTGCCACATCCACAACTGAACCATGTCCCCAAGGGCTGCATCCATACTTTGAATGTTTCCAGGCGTGGTGATTCCACCACTTTCCTGCAGTCTGTTGCCAATCCCTGACCACCCTTTCAGTGGAGAAATCATCCTAATATCCAATCTCAATCCAATTATTTAAAATTGTGAACATAATGAAGAGATTTATTAATTCATATTGTGTATACTATTACTATGGGAATACAGAATTATTATTTCCATATGTGTGTACAAATAGCACACTACATGATGCTGAAGGGCAATTATTCTCCTGTCTCATTAGTATTTGCAGGAATTGAATTGAGAAGAGTTAAAAGCTCATTATTTTGTCATATTGAGTGCCTGTATGAATTCAAATGCAAGAGGCTTTTTTCTCATGTTTCAGCTATTGTAATAATTCATTTTCTCTCTCTTGCACAGTTTACCATAATTCTTCTTTCACATCTTTCAATAACAAATTAAAACTTGTCATGCAATTCAGATGCAGGAAGTTTTGAGGGATTTGTTTGTAGTTGGGAGCAGGAGCCAGCTGCCACACTGGTGCTGAGGGAATGCTGTGGTGGATGCTCATGTGTTCCAAGGGGAATGCTGAGTGGAGAACACCTCCAGCTGTTGGATCCACTGCTCTGCTTCCTTATCTCCTAAATTATGCATTTCATAGCAGTAGTAGTTGGAAATAGTTGTTCTTACAGCTTGTCATCACTCAACAAGCCCACTTGGTGAAGAGTGTTGCTTTCATAGTGCATCATCCCCTCTTTGATCTGCAAGTCAGTCACATGGAGTTCTGTGGTATTTTGGGACTTGCAGCAACTTTAGGATCTCAACAGCAACTTGATGTTTTCATAAGAGGATAACAGGAGCTGTTAAGGGAAAGCTGTCAGGATTTGTTACTGGTGCAAGATTTGCAGAGTGAAGGTCTTGGGTGCTGCTTCTGTTCTCTATTACTGCTTGAGTTTTTTGTTGTTAATTACTGTATAAATTGCTTACTGAAGTGTGGTGAAAGTATTACCTAAAAAATAGGATCCTGCCCACATCCATGTTGGTAAATAAAACAAGTCCAGGAGATGTGATGAAAATTTGAAGTGTTTCCTAGTGTAGATGGTCACCACCCAGTTTCACTCTTGGTTCTTCTTGCTAGTTCAGCATTATTTTATGCCAGTGTGCAGTACAATCTGCACATTCTTTTCTGTTTATTTATTTTTGTTAAATTTTCACTGTAATTCCCAGGCATTTATCAGTTTTATTTGCATGGTTAGATCTACCTGGACAATTAGATCCTGTTGACCAGGATGGTTCAAGAACACAGCCTGCCTTCTCCTAGTTGGAATGCAGGTGTGCCCATCTGCTCAGTCCTCTGTGAATTTTGATTATATTTAATAAAACATAGCCAATATTGACATAGATAAGGAATTTTTCAATCAAGTTCATTGTGGTTGAAATGTGTTTCTTACCAAAGTGCAGCTCATTTGTGGAGAATAAGAGCACAAATTCCTTTTTCTCTTCTTGGACTGTGAATTGGCATTCCAGAAAATTAAGATGTATTCATTTGAAAGTTGTTTGGGGAATATTTTAGTCTGTGTTGGCACTGAACTGATCTTTCTGTGATGCCTACCTGCTTCTTTTGCTGTAGGTGAAAAATGACTATATGTTAGAAATAGCAGATCAAGTGGACCAGGAAATTGCTTTGAAACTAGGTTGCCTTGAAATCCGGTAAGCTGATAATTTAATTTATTATTCAACATCTTTCTGACAGAATATATACATTAATTTTGAAAGTTCTTAAAGTTCATCAATTTCTGACCAGTAGAGTTGAATAAAACATCATAAGACTTTTTTTGCTACAAAGCAGTTTGAAGAAAAACTGAATAGACTGCATTGTAACTCATTTCTAGTGATTTTTAAATTAACACTATTTTAAAATTTTAATTAATTACATCTTGGTATTGCCTTTTGGGTGAATTCTTCGTCTGAATAATTCAAAGGCCTGTAGAGTACATTGAAGTATGCTTAAAAAGAATTGCATCTGTGGTGTTATTTAGTAAATAGTCTTGTGATTCTGCATATATAAATCCTAGAGCTAAAAAATGTAATTATAGATAAATGCTGCTACCTTTCCTCTCTGTATTTACTCAATTTTTAATGTGCTGTTTTGAAATGATTAAATCTTAAGGATCCTTTTGGGTGTTTTTGGTGTTCTTGTCAACTGTATAGACAGCTGGAAAATAAAGATAAATATATCAGATTAAAAGATCCTTGAGAGAGTTCCCAGCTTTGAAATGCATGTGTTGGGTTTTTGCTAATTTATGGAGAATTTTCAGCCTGAAACATTTGCTTTAGTTATGCTGATGTCTCACACAGGGAGATTAAGGAAGAAGTAAAATTGATAAGAAATGAATGACAAATGTAAACTTGTTAGGAGAGAATAAAAGTGTCCTTTGAACAGTACTTTCCAAATTAAAACAAAATTTAGGCTTATGAAATTTCCTAGGTATCACAGGAGAACCTGATGCCTTTGTTACAAGTTTTGCTGGTAGCCACAGAGAAAACAAAAATTCTTTGTCTAACTGCAAACTCCTTATGCACTTACAAAATCACTGTGCCTTATTTCAAAACATGTGATGAATATAATAATCTGTGATTATGTTGTCAGCCAGGTCCTGCCTTCCCTGCTTCTCAAGCTGTGGCTCTTCAGAGCATTTTGATGAGATATTTCTCACAGATGAACTACTGAAGGAGCTCTCTGAATGAGCATTAGTGGTGCATTTTCTCTGTGAAAATGACAATCTCAGACCTCTCCTAACAAAGCTTTCCTATTTATTCATTTACTTGTTCATGTGAACGTGTCTGCACTGAAGCAGTTCTCATCATTCCCCTGCTTCTCCCTGTTCCATGCACACAGGGCTCTCACAAGGGAGTGCAGTGTGAGGTAGGAAGGAGCTGCTGAAGGCCAGGTTAGGTCACTTCTTTTGGGAGCAGCAGTGCTTTAAAGTGGTTCTGAAAATACAGTAAATTGTAAAATAAAAACCTGCTCTGTTGAGGTAAAATAATAATGTACTTAATACTTACCTTTGAATTCATTCTGCCAATGTTTCCTGATGCTAAGTGAAAATTTTGATTATGTTGGTGTTGTAGTTTTAGGCTGAATTATCCAATAATTGTTGCTTTCAAATATTTTTCTTGACTTCAGGAGATCCTACGGAGAGATGAGAGGCAATGCATTAGAAAAGAAGTCCAACTATGAAGTGTTAGAGTAAGTATTGTGTTCTAGCTTGAGGTTTGAACTGTCCCCTCTCTGCATCAAGAACAATAAATTCAATTCAATGACAGAACATTTCTGTTGTAGTTTTTCTATTCCATCAAGATTGTTAAGATGCTTTAATGTAAGAAACGGATGATGAAACCCACTGAGATGTAGAAATAGGAAAAGTGCCTTTAACTCTGGTCCAGAGAAGCAGGTTTGGATTAGTTTAAACTTGATCAGGAGGCTTACTGTGTTTTTTAGCAATTTTGCTAATGTTTATGGGGTTCACCAACTCTAGTTGTAAGGTGATTTTATTCCTCAGAGTTTCTGTGCCCAGTTGCATTCTTCAGTTGTGATTCATTTGTGGTAAAGTTTGAGTTACTTGAAAATGTTTGTGGTATTGTTGTTTCTGTTTGCTCAGTCTGGGCATTTTCTGAATTGTGACCTTGCAATTAACAAGGTTATTGTTTGTCTGTGTATCTCAAATTTTAAGAAGACCAAGGAGCATCCTTGTACTGAAATATTTTGTTTACTTATTCATGTTGTACAGGAGATGGCTTCAGTTCAAACAAGCCAAAGTCCTTCAGCTTTTTAGCAAAAACCTGAAAACTGCTTTTATTTGTATTTATATAGTGGATAAAGTTTCAGGCATGCATGCACCAATGATATGCTCATCTCTACTAATTACCCTTGTGAAAAGATCCTGTACAGTTTAACACAAAATCAGGATAAAAGGTTGTTGTAGCAGTGAAGTCTCAATTTTTTAAATCTTATTTTTAATGACAAATGGGTGCTAACTTTTAGAGATGTGCAATTAGAGCATTTAGAGGAGAAAGGTAAGATTTTATACAACAATGAATAAGTTTACAAGGGTTTTTGAGGGATCTATGATATTACTAGGTAAAGATAACTTTGATGAATTGCCTGCTTATTTGGTATTTCTGTAATGCTCCTATATTTATCCAGATTTTTTAAAACCTTGGTTTTGTTTGAATTAGGGATTTTTAAAATTTTATTTTTAAGGAATTCAATTTTTTGTCTGTAGAAACATTAGTAGAAATATCCTGGTTGAGGAAACACTTCACAAAATGAGAAAAATAATAAAAATAAAGGGGATAAGCAGATAGACAAGACTAAAAGGGAATGTAGAAAAAGATTTGAAAGTATGTGAGTTATGTTTGGTGTAGTTTACATACATATGTTCCAGTAAGAACTTGGGTAAAGTATTTTTAAGTCAGTTTTTTGGCAAGTCGAAAGCTTAAAAGCATTATTAATTAGGTTAATGACTTTGGAAACAATGAGACAAAGGAAAGCAGGGTCATAACAGGTCACACAAAGTATAAATTAATAATTGTAATGGGTCATAGTTCCAGGAGGACTCGGTGCTGTGCTGCTTCCAGTTTAGCAGTTTTTGTGGGGTTTTTTCAGTCTGTGTTTTCCAAACAGTGACTTCTTTGGTAGGAAGTAATAAATTGTTGCTGTGGAAGGCAAAGTGAAGCAAAACCCTGATAAGCAAAAAGTAACAGCTTAATGCCATGTAGAATTGGACGTGGAGAATTGTGCATTTCAAAAGTTTTTTTCTTTTTTGAGAACCAAAATGTGATTTGTCTGGGATTTAGCTGGGAGAGATGAAGGATAAAACCACCTTAAACTGACTCTACTATAGATAATTACAAGCTGGAAAGGGTCTGCAAAAAGTGCCAGTGATCCCCAAAATGCATTAATTTGATCTTACCACCTTAATAGCCCATAAATGTTTAACTGCACAAGCAATATTTATTGCTCAAGTGAGGCTTTTTGGTATTTTTTGTGAGGGGATTGCTGGTTTTAGTACATCATGAGGCACTTAACCAGCTGAGAGCAATTTTTAAATGGCCCTTTTTTGCACTGGGTGTGATTGCTCCTTGCCTGCCTTTGTCAAATGTCTATTTGATGTATATTTGTCTTTGATCAGATTGTCATACGAGAACAGATCTGGATGGGAAATGGTAGATGGGATCAAATTGTTAAGTAGCCTTTAATAGTTGGGCCTTCATGGAGTGAAAGAAGAATTTTTTCATAATAAATGTGAAGCCTGTTAGCAAGATCAGGGATAATTACAAGTACAGAAATGGGAGCTGTAGGAAGGAACAGGTGCAGGCACAATTTGGTAAAAGGCATGTAAAAGTCTATTATGTTAATCAAACGTTACTTTTTTTGTTGTAACTTGAATTGAGGTGAAAAATACATGATTTATGCTGCCTAAAGCTGCTTATCATTGTAAGACAAGCAGTATCACCTATCTCTAGTTGGTGTTTTATTAATCCAATTGAAGTTTGCACATTAAAAAAACTGAATTTAGATTTAAGCCCACAAGCAGGCTGGAGTAGATGAGGTTAAGTACAAAGCTGTAGTAGAAGTGTCTGAACCAGGCTCTCAGTGCTGGTTATCTCTTGTTGGCAATCAGAAACNGAGTTGGTGTCTCCCTTGTTGGCCATTCCACCCCCACACAGCACAGCTGGGAAGGAGTTTGTAGGGTTGTGTGTGTAAAACTGTTTGCATGTTCCAATTTCCAGTGCTTATTCTGTTACTTAGAGGTATTCGTAAGTTGTTGCTGGCCATGGCATTAAATCTGTGTGGTTCTTTTGTTAAATTCTCCTCCACAATAAATAAATTTGCCTCAGCTAAACACGGGAAATGCTTTATTATCAAGTTTTGTTAAGAACAAGTTGTGGTCTGTTGTACTTTGCAGAAGAATTTCTCTTCAGGATTGCACCCAGATCTGCACAAAAGGCTGCTCTCCAGCTTGTCCTAGTAATGAAAAAGATGAGGCTGTGGCAGCCTGTGCTGCAGGACTGTTAAGATGAGGGATACCAGGGTGATGGAAGGTGCTTCATTTCAGAAGCACCAACTTTCTCTGAAATGCTTAATGTTAAACTAATATATTCCTGTCAAAATGTCTTTGCATATTATTTAGATGGTAATAGTGTGTTAGATTCATTTAACCGTGTGGGATGATAAACCAAGTATCATTTGCATTTGAGAAGAAATGCATGGAAGGAATTAACATTTATGAAGTTTTATAATCCTGCAGCTTACTGTCATTGCACAGATGCCAGTGCTGCACACGAACGTTCTGCTCCTCCTAGTTGAGGATGTTTTTAGTATGAAATTGTATACTACTCATCTTCAGAGAGCTATAAAAATACCCTGGTTTATTCTTCTGAGTGAGCTTTTTTTATTCACTTTACTGTTGGCTTTGTTCTTGTGCTGTTAGGTAGCAGTAAATAAATCCTGAATTTCTCCGCTTGCTAACGGCTTTTCCTTGCTTTGCCAAGTGTAAGAATTCCAGATGTATTTCTGGGTATGTTCAAAGTGTGCAGTCATGGAAAGCTCGCTTTCATACTTGTTTCAGAAGCAGATAAGAACGTTTCAAAGAGATGGCAATGTCCTAAATTTAAAGAAAAAAAGTCAATAATGCCTTTGAGCTGTAAATCCTTTTCCTAGTTATACTTTTTTCTTACTTTTTCCTTTTTTAAATGTGAGTTTTTTGCACTTGGTTGTGCAGTGGTGTCTTCTGCACTCATATCATTGGCAACTTCTGAAGCACCTTTTTGTGAAGCTGATGTTCAGTTGTAGTGACACAAGCACATGTCAGACATAAGCTACATGCAGCGCACCAGAGCATAGAAATATTTCCTGGCTCTGGTTTTCAAACCAGTGCTACAAGCCAATTTATAAGTGTGAATGTGAACTTGATAAATTCAGTTTGCAAAATCTGAGCTCACAGTCACCTGATTTACAGTTGCAAAAAGTGTGATTGATAGCAAGAAAAAGTTGGTAGTTTTAATTTGCTCAGTATGAGGAAAAAAATAGTAGAAATTTAAAGAAGCCCTTAATTGCAGTGCCCCAAAGGGTAAAATAGTAGTGGAATTGCACTCAGTGTGCTTAGTGGGGTGATACCATGAGTATTCCTTTATGGATTTCTGGATTGCTTAGGCCAGTCTGGGGCTCTGAGCAGCCTGGTCTAATGGAATGAGTCCCTGCCCATGGCAACTGGATGGGTCATGGAGGTCCCTTCAAACCCAAACCATTCTGTAATTCTTTATTGTATAATCTTCTGCTCCATTCTAATAGAGGTTTGTCAGGGTTTTCCACTTTCATGTTGTTCCCTTCTCACCTAGCTACATGCTCGAAGAATATTTTTTCTATATTGTTGAAATTATTAAAACATGTACAAATAACAGTTTTTATTCTCAAAACTCCTCTGTGCCCAAGACAGAATTTCAAATAACAGGTTTTCCACACAGCTACCTGGTTAAATGCAATATCCTTTGGGGTTTAAACTAGAAGATGCTGATGTGCTGCATTTAATGTGGAGTGGCTCTAGTTAGAATTTTAATGATACTCTGTTTGTTACTCTGAGATATTCAATGTTAGGAAAATGGTTTAGTAATTGGACATGCTAGTTAAAAAACAAACCAAAAAATAGACCCAAAGCACTACCCTGAAAAGAGAAAGATAATACTGCACAATGTTTTTGATATTAATGCTGTGTTTATTTTTTCTTTCAGGAAAGATGTTGGTTTGAGACGGTTTTTCCCGAAGAGTTTACTAGATTCAGTGAAGGTAATTACAGTCCCAGTCAATCCTATACTGCTGGAAAGAAAAAAGTGTCAGAAATCTGAAAATTGCATTGCAGTTTTCACTGTACAGTCCTAAGGGAATTGCTGTGCAGTTTTGCCTTGTGAAAAAACATCCAAGCTGTCGGATTGGTGGGATCTAAATCCCAGTCGTGCAGCTGGCAGGACCAAGGATAAAGTGATTCACATGGCCTTGCTGAGCTGCTGTGAGAGGGGCACAGCTCTGCCTCTCAAACCTTGGGGGTAAAAGTTCAAAACAAGTCCTTGGAGCCTCTTGTATCAAATAACTTTTTTTCCCTTCCCTAAAAGAAAAATGATTCTTCTGGAGAAAGAGGGAGGGAACACGTAAGAAAAAAGAATATTTTATTCAGAACTTGATAAACTTGATGCCTTCCTTGCTCAAGACTGTATCCATCTTATTCAAGGAAGATTTCCAGTAATTTCTGCTTATGTTAATCCTAGCTAAGACTATAAACGTTACTTGAATCTTGCTCCCATTGAAGTCCATATGTTCTCAGAGTAAAAAATGCAAATTTTTCTCAACATGTGTTGAAAAGGGGGATTAAAGAATGGTCACCAAGTATTTTACATTTATAGTCGCCTCAGTGTGAATGTCCTGGTAAAATGTCTCTTAAAATTCATACATGAAAGTGTAAAGCATAAATTGCTATTTTGGAGCTGGTTTTGGTAAGCAGTGGAGCTTTATAGAAAGAATAGAATTCAACTTGAGATTTGGGAAGAATCTGCATTGTCATTTAAATGGATAAACACAAAAGGTCTGTCATGACAAGGTTTTGTTTCAAAAGACTTTTGAAAATCAGAAGCTAATGAAGTCAAGTGGATTTAAGTAATCCCCTCTGCATTTTAATTTAAGCAATTATCTGAAACTGTATTTTCTGCTAACGGGAAAAATTGTAGTAAAAGGCTCCAGACATAAAAGTATGAATAACTGTCTCAAAAATAATATTATGGAGCCAGAAAATTGACTGACCAAGAAAACTGCATTTTGGAAATCCTGAAGTGGGGAGCATGGCAGAAAGAAGGAGCAAGAGTTGCCAGAAGGTGAAGCTGAGCGGAACCTTGTAAAGACATGAAAAAAAATGTTGGACATGTGAAGAAGAAAAACAAGGGAAGGAGAAGTGTGTCTGCTTTTCAATGAAAATTAAATCCCTATTCAAAATAGTACCAAATCCTTATATTGCCCTTCCACTTTGTGAAAACCAAGGAATTTGAACTGGCAGGCAAAGGAGGGTTCCCAATAGCTGTGAAATATAAAATTAATTATTTCTCTCAGTTCTCTCTGCTTTGAAAAAACACAGAGGGGGAACAATGGTTCTTAGAAATGCTTTTAAGAGCAAGCATTCAGTGTGTTACACCTGAAGCTGCTGTTTGCAGATATTTCTGATAGATGCTTCTGCTATGGAAGAGGTCTGTTTTTGGGGGCTGTTCAGCCTGGAGAAAAAAAGGCTCTGGGGAGACCTGAGAGCTCCTTCCAATGCCTAAAGGGGCTGAAAGAGAGCTGGGGAGGGACTTTGGACAAGGGATGGAGTGACTGGACACAGGGAAAATGGTTTCACACCGACAGAGGGTGGGGCTGGATGGGATATTGGGAAGAAATTCTTCCCTGTGGGGGTGGTGAGCCCCTGGCACAGGTTGCCCAGAGAAGCTGTGGCTGCTCCATCCCTGGAAGTGTTCAAAGCCAGGTTGGATGGGGCTTTGAGCAATGTGGAATAGTGGAAGGTGTCCCTGCCCATGGCAGGGAGCTGGAACAAAATGAGCTTAGAAGTTCCTTCCCACCCAAAGCAGCCTGTGACTCTAACGGAGTTTGTATTTTTACACCTTGCTCATGATCTTAAAATTTAAAGTGACCAATTCTTCTCAGTGGTCTGAAAAGAGCCACATAACACATGCCAGTAATTCCTAGCAGTAAATGTGATGCTGAAATTGGTCAGGAAAACAAACCATGGGCAGAATAAAGTATATTCATCAACTGAGTGGCTGAAATACTTGGGACACCTTGAGCTGGCAAATGCTTTTTTATTTTGTTGTGTCTTGCTTGTGGTATTTGCCAGTGATAAGCTAAAGCTGAGGTTTGCAGTTAAGTTACCTTGAAATAGGTTCTCTTTGTAAAAATAAAGATAACAGGGAGTTCCAGTGTAGAATGTCTGAGTTTTAGCAAAGCCTGAAGCAGCTCTGGGTCCACGAGGGAATTCTCCTGACTGCCAAGGTCTTCCTTACCCTGCCCAGCTCTGCAGCCTCCTTAGCGATCCACCCTATAGTTGGTTCTGCTAAATTGACAAAATAATTCAAAATTACACCAAAGTCATGAATTTCTTTGTTAATTTGACAATTCAGTATGTGCTGAGAGGGCTTTTATTTCAACCTATAAATGCATCATTGCAAAACTGATCATGCTGTGAATATGCAACACCCTTGGATTACTGCTACTAGAGTAACTCCTCCTAAACACTCCACATAAACATTTCTGGCTATTTTGGCTTCTGAACTTCTGTGAAGGCTTTCTAAAAATGAGTGTCTAATCTGGCTGTAAGTGCTAACGACCAGAGGAAGTTGTTGTTTGTGTATGCCCGGGGTGTTAACAGGCAGTGTGGGAGAATAAAGAGTTTTACTGCTGTTAAATTCAGATATGTGTGGTGGAGGAACAAGGGTAATTCCTCTCTTAACCTGGACATATGGGAAGATAAGCATGGTTTTGCTTTCTGTCGTTGTTGTTAGTTGGAAGATGTATTAGAAATGGGATTTTTAAAGACCATTCAGTCCCTTTGGACAGATGTTTTTATTCATAGTTCCTGATGGCTTGTTCAGACTGGGGGCATTTTAGAGATACTGCTTCTCAGGCCCTATTTTTATTTTCATTTGAGTGGCTGCCTTTCGGGGATTATACATTATGAACAGACAGATAATTCATTTTTTAAAGTATTAATTTAACTATCCTTTGTGCTACTCTAAGTGGTTATTTGTAACCTGAAAACAGTTAATAAAGTGCTAGACAATGCAGTTAATACAGTTTAATTTAAATCCTTGGTTTTCTTTTTACACTCAGTCTACTATTTAAATTTCATCTTTTTATATTAAAGTTTTTTTGCCTATTATCAGACTGAAAGAATCCACTTGTTATGGGTAGTCTAAGTTATTGTGTGCAGAGATTAAGATCCAGCTACAGCTGGCTTGTTATTGCCAGGTAAGAGAGAAAAGGGTGATTTAGGTTTAAAAGCTCATGTGAAGGTGTAAATTATTGTTTGTTTTTTTTTTTATTGGGACACAGTTCAGAAGTTGAGAGAAATGAGGAACTTAGAAAAAATGAATATTCCTGGAAAGGGTAACATGTAGTCTTTTATTATAACTTACTGAAAATGTAATTAGTTAGATATCCTCTCTATAATACGGCAGAAAAAGTGTTGATCGTAAGCAGAAGTTAAAAGGCAGAACTGCTACTTACATTTTGAAGCTTTTTTTATTCCTTGAGAATTGTCTGCATTTCATTTATAAAGACACCATTAGTGCTACTAAGTGACCAAAACTCTTAAAAAATATCCTTCAGCTGTTAGATTTAAAATAATTGTTCTTCAAATGTTTTAATGCACAGGCCAAAACACTACGGAAATTAATCCAACAAACATTTCGACAATTTGCCAACCTCAATAGAGAAGAAAGTATTTTGAAGTTCTTTGAGATCCTCTCTCCAGTGTACAGATTTGACAAGGAATGCTTCAAGTGTGCTCTCGGTGTAAGTAGAGGAATGTGACAATCACCAGAATAATTCTGGAGTTTTAAGTACAATTGCTTTGTCTTAGTTCTGCAATAATTTTTTGCTTACCTCCTGTTTTCATGTAGAAACAATTGGATTTCATTAGCAACAAATTGTATTTATAGATTTTATTTAGAATTTTCTCCACTGACTGTTTAAAAAAATATTAGTTGGGTAAGAATTGTATATAAAATAAAATATTTTATAGGTGTTTTGTTTGTGAAAGTCAAGCACTTTTTCAGCTGTTTCTACAAGGGAGTGAAACTTTTCAACTTCTGTTAGTAAATGTTCATCTAATACTTGTTAATCTCTACCTATTTCAAACAAATTTTGAGGAAGTTGCAGGTCTGGAAGGTTTGTGAAAATGGAGACTCCAGCAGAAATTAAAACTTGAATATCAGTGTTTATTAGAAGAGGAAATAAAGGAAATCCACAGTTCTCATGTAGACTTAAGATAAAACACAGGGAAATGCAATTTGAGTAGCAGAGATCCCCAGGAAACCAGTCATGAGTGGTTTTGCCACTTACAGAATTACTTGATTTTAATACAATTTTGTGTGAAGAGTTGAACAGCTTCTAGATATTAATTACTAAAACCTGTAATTATCTCATTGGATGATAGTCTTTCATAGCAAGGCCTTGTCTCACTACTGAAATTCTGCCCTTTCTCCTTTGACACCCAAGTCAAGCTGGATTATTTCAGTGGAACTGGCAATTGGCCCAGAAGAAGGAATCAGTTACCTGACAGACAAGGGTGCAAATGTAAGTCTGCTTCTGTTTTGTGGGGTTTTTTTCTCAACCACTGTGTTAACAACCATGACCTGCTGTGAATGGGATGTCACAGAAAGGGGAGTGACCAGTCTGATCTCTGGGTTAAACACAGCAGAGCTGGGAGCTCTCAGCATGTACAGCTCTTAGGTATTAATTTGTGATTTGAGATCAAAGGCAAGACACTGATGTTAGGTTCAGAGACAGTGTCAGCTTTAGCACTGAATTTGTTGGCTTTTCTACCCAGTGAAGTGCTCACTTTCAGAATTTGAGGTATTGGTGGGGACTTTATACCAATGAAACGTGAATTATTCTGAATTGTTCTCTTACTTAGGAATGTGCAAATGCAGAGCTTGTTTAACCAGTTGCTGAGCACATTTGTGCAGGCACTGCTTATTTACTTTCTTCATACCCTTCACAGCCATTTCCTTACTTGATTCCAGCTGGGTTTCAGTATTTCCTATTCACCCCCATGGTGCAAGGGAGCTCTGTTCAGACAGATCCTTCAGCAAAATGTTAGGAACTTTACAATCACAACTTAAGCTCAGCCCATATCTAGCTTTCTATTGAAGTGAATTCAAAAGCAGTGAAAAGATGGGGAAATCAGGAATACACAGCTAAGAACATAACTTTTCCAGCAGTCTGGAGGGATGTTGGGAATGTTTCAGGGAGGGTTCCATGTGGTTTTTACCTGTTGAGTTTTCTCCGTTGACATCCAAGAGTTTGTTCCCATTTCAGTGTGAGCCTGGTGCTACTCAACAGTGACCTCTGTGGGCACAGTGGAGCTGGATTCCTTTTCCAGACACTGGAAATTTGTGTGTGTTGTGAGTGGTAATGAAACTCTAGAAGGAAACAGAGAACAAATTTCTTCACATGTAGTTTGGGGATCAAAGTGTCCTATGCTTTTGCAACACCAGGGATAAAGGCAAGATATTTTGCTGTAATTTTGATTTTTTTCCCTCATTTTTTTGTGCTGTCTTTCTGCAGCCAACCCATCTAGCAGACTTCAATCAAGTGCAGACCATTCAGTATTCAAACAGTGAAGATAAGGACAGAAAAGGGATGTTGCAACTCAAGATAGCAGGTGCACCTGAGGTATGTTATATATATGATGTTTACGTGGTGATAAACTTGCTACTTTCTTTTTCCTTGCAAGGAGTGGGGTGTAGCATACTCCTAATGTGAATATTCTCTATATTGGACTTGTGTTCTGGGTTTGGTTTTAAAATAGATTTAAAGTTCATTACCTGTTTAACGTTTTGCATCTGATGCTTGGAGACTTTGATATTCATAGCAGAAGCTTAATATAAAAACAGTAGCTCTTAAATGCAATTTAACAGCAACCTTTGCATATGTACTGCATCCTAGAGAGGAAACAGAGCAACATTTTTATATAAAGGGGAAATGTGAAAGAAGGAAAATTTGTTTTCTTGTATGACATGAAAGCAGCGCTGGAAGTGAAATGAAATCTTTTCCTTGGTCCAGTGCAGAGAACAGTGGCAGAGCAGGACTGAGGGAGGGTGGCAGGTCTATGCAGAGGATGATGAGTGTCAGTGGTATTGAAATTAATAGCTTGTCTCTATGTTACTCATATCTTTTTCCACTGTTCATATTTTATTTGTCTTAAAATCTTTTTTGAAATTGGAAGGGCTGTTTTTAGATAAAGAATAAATTGCTGCAGAGGGTGGGAAAAAAGATACCAACCTGTGAGAGCTTTAAGGAGTAAGCAGCTTCTTTGGAACTGTCTTAATTATAACCCTAAAAGTCACAGCAGTTATATTCAACAGTGGTTTACACTTCATAAGCCAAATTAATGCTACATTTAGGTGGAGGGTTATACCAGCTGTGCTTTCCTGTTTGAAATTTGCTGCACAAAAGTTAAATAAGAATCTCTCTGGTGGTTCCCCGCTCACCCACATTCTACTGTTTACACTTTGCAGGCGTGTGTAAAGTTCTGATGCAATGACACAGCTGTTCCACTCAGTGTTTGCAACTACAATAATTCCTCTTTGTTGGTGCCTTGTTTTGTGTTTTTTTTTCCCTTCTGTAGCCTCTGACAGTGACAGCACCATCCTTAACCATTGCAGAGAACATGGCTGACCTGATCGACGGCTACTGCCGGCTGGTGAATGGGGCCACGCAGTCCTTCATCATCCGGCCTCAGAAAGGTAAGGACACCCCCATCCTCACAGCTGAGCAGAGGTTGTTTTGAATTGGAATATACAAGGTATGAGGTAGCAGAAAAACCCTCTCTTGGAAGCTCTTTTCTTTCAGGGAGGAGTCATGAGAAACGCTGATAGTAAATTGTCGCTGCATCAAAAATTGCTTAGTGGCTGATAATTAAGACTGATGTCAGTAATCAGTGCTTTACACTAATTCCAGACTTAACTAGCAGAAGTGAATTGTAATTATTAAAGGCACTCCTATCAAGGCTGTGTTATCTTATAACATGATTCCCAATATACAAATGGAAATTCTGTGAGGTTGGTTAGGATGCATTTGGATAAGGTTCTGACTGGTGGTAATTTTTTAGTTTCTGACTTTCTCCTAGACACTCAAATATCTCACTTCAAAAAATAAAAACCTTAAGAGGTCTCATGAGCTTCTCTCAAAATAGAACTAAAGCAGAGATACATTTTATAGTGTCTGTCAGTAGTTTTTGTAGGGTCTTGCAAGCTGCAAGCAGTGAGTGAGTGAGGTTGCCAGGTACACCTCATTTTAGAGAGAATTAATTAAATTTCATTAGAAGTTTTTCCAGTTTCACACAGCTTTAATTATTGAAAAACATGCAAGCAAAGATGTTTAAGAATGAAATTTTCTTCTTGCATGTTGTTCTCATCTTCACCCATGGAAATTAATCCAACTTTCCTGCTTTGTAAAACAATAAACTATTTCCTTCTTCCGTGTTTGTAATACAGAAAGTACACAAACTATCCCAGCATCTCTCCAATGTGAAACTGAGCCTCTTCTGGCCACATTCTTGCTTTTTCCTGTCACAGGTTTCCCCTGGGGTGGTGTTGTTAACACAATTCAGGTCTTTTCCAGGTCTGTCTATAACATCCTACTTGTGTGTGGCTCAAATAATCCCCAAACTTAAACTTGGTCATTCAGTAATAAAGGAATGTGATCTTAGGTTGTTAGATATTTTGACATCACAATTATTCTTAAATTTGCATGTTTTTTGTTATTTCTGACCCTTGGTGTGTCTGAGTAACCTTTAGCTCCAACACAAGCAGCTTTGTTAGAACCTTTGTGAGTTGTGCAGCCTTATCCCCTCACAAATGAAAATCTTCCATCAACACAAACTCAGCTCTCCAAGCCACCTTGGTGATGATGAACCTTTGGCCCCAAAATCAGACACTAAAATGATAGGCTAGCATCAGAGATAATAATAGTTTATTGTTCTAAAAATAAAATAGGCATCACAATCCAAGATTTCCATGTCACTAGACTAGTGTGTGCCCTTGAGTGCAGGTCATTTGTGCCTCTTCTTTTCTGAGAAATCATGGTTTGGGGTTTGCTACAATCCTTATTATTCATTCCCAGAACTTTTCCTTCCAATGCCAATGGATTGGCTGTTTTCCAGCCTGAACTTGTAGCCACAACTGATCTTTTAAAACTTTTTCATGTGTACACATTACCTCTTCCCTGATTTAATGGGTAGCTCTGTCTCTGCTTCTCCTTTAGGGGCACACATGGATTTGTCGAGTTACTGCCACTTCCACACTGGTGGTGGTGCCCATCAAAATTGACCTGTTCTATTTGCAGTTTTTCTTTATAATTCCTATCTTGGTCTGACCTGACTTTCTTAGCAGCAGCTGCTACATCTTCTAGGCTGACTGAGCTCTCTGGGGGGCAGTATCTCTGGTTTTCCTATGCCCTGCACTGAAGTTTAGGGTTGGTGTGAATGCAGGATAAATCAATGCTTTTAATGCAGGGTGTTTATTTGTGTGCTGTTCTTATAACACAGAATTTTAACGTGGAGCAAATGAGCAGTGATTGAACAGGAACATCAGGTAGCACTTGGGAACACTCCTGTTTATGCATACATGAGGAGAGCCCCTCTAGTTAAAATAAACTCTGGGTTTCTTTTGTCTGAGGTTTCTTTTTTTTTGAAGTTCATAGCAATACCCAACATATTCATTAAACATTTCATAGGAGATCTGACCCCATCATGATCTGCATTTCCAGATCCTTCCCACAGTGAGCTTTGATTGTGTGAGACACATCAGAAACAAATCATGGAGCAACTCTTGATCCCACAGATGTGTTTTATCCCACTTTTGAGCTTTCCCATCCTGTCTTTGTTGTAAATTTACATTTATGGCAAGTCTCTTAATAAATTGTCCTTCTTGATTACTAACAGAGCTGGTTTTGTGCTATCCATTCACAATCCAGTTCCTCTTAACTTGAGAGAGCACTTGGTAATGTTTTATCAAATGTGGGCAGTATTTGGCATTTTTCCATTCAGTATGTTTTATTTTTCATAAATATTTTGATGGACAGGTCCCTTTAGACCAGTGTGGAAATGTTACACTTAATATTTGTGTTTCCATTATCACACCTTGTACAGGCCAAGAGTACAAATGAAAAAAAATCATTAAAAGTTGAACTGATTATCAACTTGTAGATCATGGGGTGTTTATCACTCTCTCCAACCACTTGAAAGAAGGTTGTAGCCAAGTTGTAGCCAGATGAGAGTTGGTCTCTTCTCCCAGGTAACAAGTAATAAGCAAACAATCCCAAGTTGCTCCAGAGGAGGTTTAAATTGGATGTTGGGAAAATTTCTTCCCCTAAAGGAATTAGGCATTGGAACAAGCTGCACAGGGAAGTGTTCAAAAATACCAAATCTAAATAGTTTGTGAAGTTTTTGTTTCACCCAGATTTACCCTAGGCATCATTTTAATTTTAATGGAATGGTAGCATGTGTTCCCATTCTTAGGATCCTGTTACCTCTTTAGTTTGGCCCCTCACTGATTCTGCTTTCACAGTAACTTCAGTCAGGTGAGGACAATTTACATTTCCCCCCAGCTTGGCTGGGACCACTGGAACTGCCTGAGTTCTGTTGTGTCCAGCATGGAGCTCTGCTCAGACTGGAAACACCTGGACAATCCAGTGGGAACCCCAGTACAGCCATGCATGTCCCATTTCTTTAAAAGAATATAGAATTGAGCAAAAATGTTGTGGGTTTCAGCTTGTGAAAAAACAACATATGCCTTAACTGGGATGCTGTTAGTAAGAAATTTTGACTTCAGACCTGCAGGGGTACTAATGAATATTTGGTATTTTATTTGGGATATAAACTGTAAAGGATGAGCACCAGCTTGGGCACCAGTGCCTGAAGTGAGCAGTTTGTATCCAGAGAAGGTGTAGGCGTCTGCAAGATCAGGAGTTCCATGCAGATTATTTTTTTCTTTAATTATATCCAATGATAGGGGAGGCAGAGAATCACAGAAAAATCACAGAATAGTTCAGGTTTGCTGATACCTTTAGAAATCATCTGGTTCAACCCCCTAGTACTACAACCCCAGTGCACCTCTGGTACTACTTAATAGAGTATGAGGGTTTTTTGATGCCTGGATACCTTTTTGTGTTTGTTTGTTTTTTTTTTAACATCTACTTATTTTTCCAGCTTCCCATGTCCATTTACAGCCCTACACTTGACACATGTCTCCAGCACACAAGTGGGGTGTGTTATTCCTTTAGCCTGTCCCTGCAGGCACCAGGCAGTTCTGGATGCCCCTTCCTTCTTCCCAAGGCTGAGCTGCCTTTTCCACATCTCCCAGCCCCATCAGCCCAGAGGACAAGGATCCAGATCTCTTGTTCTGATGCAAATGAGCACAAAGCCAGTGGAATTCAGCAGGGGACAGTGAGAAGGGGGATGATCAGATGAAACAGTTTTGGTTATGGTGGACCCATGTGTGCTGCTTGATTGATTTCCTAGTGGATCTGGAAGCAAGTACTGATTTAACTTGGGTCAGAGTCTCTGCTTTTCTCTGTCTAACCCCATCTTTTCCTCACAGTTTTCCAGACTGCTTCAATTTTTCTCACCTTTCCTTCACTTTCCCTTCAATTCCTTCACTTTGCTTCTTTTCTTCTTCTTCAGACTCATTGGCTACATCATACTACTACTAACATACTCTGTAAGGTTGCTTCTGTTCACATGCTCCCTATCTCAGAAATCCAAGAAAGGATTTGCTATTACAGTGTAATCAAGATTTTGTTTTGTTATGAATTATTATGTTTTGTTACAACCCTTTCTTTGCACTCTGCACTGATAGGAAGCTGTTCAAAAAGTGGAATGGAGGCTTGTGGGAATAGAATGAGATTCTCTTCTTTAATGAAATTTAATACCACAGTGGAAAGTCAGATTCTCTATCTCCTTTAGATCCTCTTTGATAGGTAGTAGTTGACTTCAGCACACACTAGCAGTTACCACCTGTGGTATTTCTCACTTTCTTAGGAGGTTGGAGGAGGGAAAAACAGTCAGATCTCATCTGAGCTCAGTACCTTGAGCATACGAAGCATTGTGGCCCTGCAAGTGTTATGAAATCATTCCTATCAAATCTAATGAAATCATTCACTGATCTTTCTGAAGTGCCCAAATATGACATTCTACAAAAAAAAAAAGCCCTAGGGGAAATTAAAATTCCATCTTTAGAATGCAGTTTGAATAGTGTGCAGTTAACATGCAATGGAGCTACATATTAATGAGCAAGGAGAATTATTTTGAATAGCTGCTTATTAATTGTGCATCCATTACCTTGATTTAAAAATACAGAATGAAAAGGTTAACTGTGCAATTTAGTGAAGCTCTTTTAACACAGAGGAAGACTATGTTTCACCAGTAACATGTGTGATTAATCAGCACCATCTAAGCCTTAAATCCATTGCCAAGTGTAAGAGCAGCATTGGAACAACCAGCAGTAGCAGCATAAATTGGTGTAAACCAGAACCCAAGATGATTTCACAACTAATGCTGACAGCTGTAGGTGTCATGTAAAAATTAAGGTTCTTTTGAGTGTTCTTTACAGCTCTGGAGAGGCTTGCATAGCAGTGGGCAGGACTTTTGGGCCTGTTCCTTCAAGTTTGGTGTCTTCTGCTCAGTTTCATTCAGGTTGAACCTCTCATGCCCATTACATTCTCTTTTTTGGGTACCTGTCCCCCAGTCTTTTCCTGCCAGGCTTCACCTCCACACCATTGGTCTCATATTTGGTACTCCACACTATCTCTGAGGATCCTTGCCTTTTGTTTCCTTCCCAAAATATTCATCCTAACATATCACAGGACCTCTATCTCCCACCTGCTTATTTAATCTTTCTATCCTTGCTCTGCCCCTCAGTTCCAGGTGCTTGCTCTTGTCACCTTGCTGAGCTGCTCCAGGGCTTCAAAACTGCAACTTCTGCTTTCCCTTCTTTTCTGCAACTTCCTTTTCAATACCCTCCACCAGACAGATCAAAACAGACTGATGTTGCTGAGCCAAATGATGCTTTCCTACCTGTAGACAGCAGAGAAAATAACCCAAAATAGTGTACTTTGCCATGTTGAGTGTGGCTTTTGGGTACCAGGCATTTCTCTGCTCAGTCCCTTAATACACAAAGGTGAGACTGTTTTACATCTATAATTCCTGGAAATTTTAACATGGGAGAAAAACAAATGAGAATTCATATGATTTTGTTAAGCAGTGTACATCACCATTTTCTGCAAGTGTGGCCATTCTCTCTCACTTTATCAGAGCTGCATTGATTTAGAGAGTGAAACACTTTATTACCCATCTTCTCTTTCCCTGCATACTTCAATCTACTGAAAAGGTGTTTTGCTAAAGGATTAGTGACTTCCCCAATGGTTTCATCAAATCCAATAGGAAAAAAACCCTTGAATATTTACATCCAAGCTCTTACGCACATTACGATTTTCAAAGAAAGACTGGCAAAGATTTGAATATAGTGTACAAAAAGCTGACATACTCTATGGCACAAAACATTATTGTATAGTCTCAAGCCAGTGTGAAATCAATATGATAATATGTGCTTTAATGATTTATTTCAGTTGTCTTACTTGGAAATCCAAGCTGGATTCAATTGTTTTATTTATATGTTAGCACTTAGGACATCTTGGAGATAAAAGAAAAGCATTTCTTACCAGAGAGATGAGATAGTGTCACACCTTCTGCAAGTGATTTATTGGAGTTATTTGTTAAGAATAAAAAAGAGCTTTTATATTCTGTGTACATTGTTTCCTCAGATGAGAGTTTGCCTAAAGGTTTGTATGAGTGGGTAGAAGGAGCTGTTGATATGCTGCTCTTTATATATGTATGGAGCATTCTTTTGAGTCACCTCAGTTTCCCTGAGAGATTGTGATGATTATTGTTTCTGGCACATACATATTTCACTTTGAGAGAGGTTATTTGAAAACTTGCAAAAGCTTTAATCCTGTTTTCTTCTTGTTTACACAGAAGGTGAAAGAGCTTTACCATCAATACCAAAGTAAGTTTTGTGCTTTCTTTTCTTATATATTTTTAAAAATGTTTTGAAAAAAAGTGATATTTTTGGAACTTCTTGCACATGCCTAATTTTTATTGTTGCTTTTGGATTCCAGGGAAAATAGCAGGTAGGGCATAAAAAGCTCACAGTAGTATTAAACTAAAAAAATACCAGAAAGAAAATCTGAGGGCAAAAGGGCATAATGCATCCATCATATTTGACAATAATAAAAGCAGGATGTTTTGGAAAATACTTTACTGGGATTCAGGCTATTTCTTTTGAATCCATGAGTAAATTTAATTAGAGGAGTGATGCTAAACAGTTTGTGAATTGTGGTTCAATCTGTGAGTCAGTCTGTGGTCTTCTTTTTCCTAATTGTCCCCTTTCTGGCATATGTGAAATACAGAAAACACATTTTTTACTGCTATCCTAAATCTGTCATATCACCTTTTCTTAATAAACTTCCTTAATGGGGCCAGTTGAAGTTGGGATCTAGGTTCAGTGTAATAAAGAATAGCAGTTATTAATTTAAATATTAATATTGCATAGTAAATACCTTTTTATTGTCTTAAAAATAGAAAAACTATTCTCCAGTAATAATTGTGGATGCCTAGAAAACACCAATTGTGTGTCAGGCAAACAGATGCATTTTTTCCCCCTGGTTGGTTTTATGGTGATACTTTATTAAAGGTGCCTTGAGACAAATTATCTGCATCTAATAATTCTTACAAAATGTGCTAAGATACCTCTCTGCATTTTTATTCTTCCCAGACTTTAGGATAAATAATAAATTTCTGATTTAGCTCTGATTTAGACTATTCCTTATGTTGTTGGAGTTAGTAATCTCTAATGTAGGCAAGCCTTTAATGCTTGCTGATGATTCTCTGCTCCCCTGGTGTCAGTGGCTGGGTCTCCATCCTCTCTGGAGATTGTCTTGGTTGTCTTATCTTTCCATGGCAGTTCCTTGTTGTGGCCTCCCAAACTTCAGTCTTTAAAGCAAGACACTTGGGTGGTTTTTTTTGGCTTTGTTTGGTTTGTGTTTTTTTGTAATCTGGCTGTTCTCAGTGGCCACATGCAGACCCAGTTCAGAGTCACATCAGCAGTGTCCTCCTTGAGCTGTACCAGGTGGTGCCACCCCTGTCCAGTAGCACAAGGTAACTGCTGAAAGCCCCAATGACATTTACTGGTTGGTGGTATTTTACCTACTCCTTTTTATTTTGGCACATGGGCTGTGCCTGCTTTGACCCACTCATCTCATTCTGTTTCTTCCTTTATTCCTGGAAGGAATCCTGAACGATTTTTATTACTTTCTTAACTACTGGATGGAGTATGGAATACAATTTGTTCCTGAATTAGTGATAGCACACAGGTTCTGCTGCAGCCCTCCCTACCAGGCAGCTTTTTCATGCTGTAGAAAGAGAGAAGGTAAAATTCAGGAAAGAAAAGCTGAGGCTGGAAGCAGTAAAATCAATAAATTTAGTGTGCACTCAAGAAACAGGAAAATTTCTTTTTACTTAAGTAGTCACAAATGAGAAACACATAATAACATTCTAATTAAACCTTTTTTGTTTGTGTTTCTGGGGTAAAATAAGGTTTGAAGTAGAACCTTTTCATTCTTGGGGCAGTTAACCAAAACTAAGTTTGTACACTTGAATCTGTTTAACAAGGGCACCACATGGGTTCCAAGTCTGGCAGCAGAACTTCTATCAAATACACAAAACTGCCTGCCAACAGCATCTTGCATCTGGGAGGCTTTGCTTTTGCCAGCTGAAATTCCTGATTTCTGAATCAGGAGGCAGGCATAAAGTGCAGTGCTCTCTCAATGATTAAAATTGTGATTATATATGTAAGTGATGAAAAGTTGAGAATTTGTTAGAATTTCTGATCCTTATGAATGTTTATGTGTAACATAATATATACATAACATAATGGATATTTATATGTGATGAGCAGTACATTTATACATAATGAACAATATATAATATATACATAATGAACATTTATATATCATGGGCAATACATTTCTACACGATAAATACATAATATACACATATCATAGTGAGCATTTATAAATAACTACTTTTAAATGTGATTGGTTTCCTAAGTTTGACATGTAAATTAATTCAAAGTAGTACAGGATAAGTCTTTTTACAGACAGAAACTCAGTTCATACTCCATTTCCCACAGATCACACAGAAAGTATAAACACAGTCGGGTTACACACATCTTAAAAGTGTGCACAGTTTAGGTTTTGTGTTTTCCTTTAAATTCCCCAGGTTTCAGTGAATCCTTGTGCTGATTAAAACCCACTCTCACTCCCCCAGATGGGATGAAGTGGTAGATTCCTCCCTGACTTCTCTTCCCTGCCCTTCCTGTGGCTGGGGAGGTGCCTCAGCCCTGCTAATTACAGTAGGTGCCTGTTGGGATGAATTCCCAGTGTTCGTGAAGAATGTACAGCATTCAACGCTTCCAACTTCTGTTTTCCAGGCTGGCCAACAATGAGAAGCAAGGAGTGAGGTCTCACACAGTCTCTGTGTCAGGTAAGGCTCACCCAAAGCCAGGACCTGAGTTTGTTCCTGGAGCTGGCAGATGTGCAGGCAGCTTTTCCACTCGCTGCTGCTCTGGGGCTGCTGAGTGCCCCAAACTGGAGCTGGGCTGCAGTTTCTAAAGAGAAACTTTTCTGCAACAGCCACATCTGTGCAGTTACTTCAAAGCCAGGCTGCTTGTCAGAATTTCCACTTCACTTTGTGCTGAAGTAGAATGTCATCGGTTAGAACTGAAATTACCTGAGTATGTGCTAATTGTGAGGGAGCAGCTTTGAAAAGGGAAAATAGGCAATTAAATATTAATCATTGCTTTACAGAAAGGAGAAACTTAATAGCTGTTTTTCTGTAGCTGTTTAGATAAAAGCATTTAATTTTTGCTGTTGAAAATGACAAGTTAATTGAAGGATGGGTATGTGAGGTTATACATGTTGTTTCTGTTCTTTATAGGCTTTTAAGAATTCTCTAAGTTAACATGGAGTTTTAGAAGTTTTTATGCTTAATAGAGAATATGTTCCTGTTACAAGATCTTAGTAGTGTCTTAGTAAAAAATGTATTTCTAAATAAGTAAACATAATACTTATTAAGGGGGGTTTGATGCAAAAATGTATTTATATTATGATCTGTTCCAATAGGTTTCTGGTATTTGGTCACAAACTTGAGGAACCAATACTGTGACTCAGTGGATTTCCCACCCCTGACTTAGAGGGAGGCTTCAGCCCCACTTTAACATTTCTGTGAGCACTTAGTGGCAAATACTCAAAAGCCCAACATACTTCATACAGTAAGGAGGAAAAATACATAGACATTTGATTAATCTCAGATTCCTTTCCCCACCCTTCCCCACTTCTAAAAGATGTTTGAGATTCACTGCTTGGCATAGGAAGCCCAAATAAACAGACACTGAAAGAAAACATGTGAGGGGATCTGAGTTAAAATGAGGATAAAGCTGCAGTGGGTAATAGAGCTTCTTCACCAGTTACCGTGGCCTCTCAGAGTCAAATAGCAGCTCTCCTTCCTTCAGTGCCTGGCAAGCAAGCATGGTAGATCAGGTAGATAAGCATGAAGCATGGTCAGCATGTTCTCTTTTGATTCTTACCTGTGTGGCTGATTTTAGCTGTTAAAAAAGTTGGAATTTCTGAAGCGATTAGCGCTGTGCTTTTTAATTATTCCACTCACCCTCAAAAAGGCTAATCTTCAGGACAAAAGAGGCTGTCTGCAGCCTCAAATTTTCACTCCTTCAGTTTTTCTGAGAATGCTGATAATACTTTTAATAATAAAAACAATAACAAATTCTGACTTGATGATCCTTTCTTGCTGTCACTCTGACTTTGCAAATTTAGGGTATCTCCTGCTGAAGTTCTTTGGTGTTTCAGAGCACAAATGCTACTTTTTCAATGTAGCATTTTGAAATTTGTGGAGTTAGTTGTAGTACCCCCAGCTCTGGCATTGGGGGCATCACATGAAGGTGGATGAAGGGGAAATGAGAGCCTTGCTGTAGCACCACAGAAGCAGCAGTGCTGGAGGTGGGCTGGTGGTTCAGGGGAATGTCAGGGACACTGAGCTGCAAAGGTGGCTCTTGTGAGCAGTTCAGTAAAATTAAACCAGAAAGTATCATCCTCAATCTTGCCAATAGCAAAACCAGTTAGGTATTATTCTTGTATTGTAGGAATGTTTTCTATCTTTCCACAATAAAACTATTCTGCTTGATGCGTGTTTTTATACCATGTTTAAACCACTGGAAATGCTGACATAATACTGGAATGGTTTAAGCCAAGTCATTTAATATTCAATCTCAAGGGTTTTTTTCTTCTTGTAATTTAGTGACACAGAACACATGAATACTTTTTTTTGTTGTGTTTTTTCCCCCAAAGTTATTTGAAATGCACTGATTTTGTCATCTTACTGAATTTAAACTAGAGGCAGATTGCTGAGATGAGCCCACATGACAGGGGTTATTCTCAGGAGCTGCTTTCTGTAAGGATCTCTTGAATCCCCAAAGGAATCAGTCTGCTATGAATGAGGTGATACTTGATGTAGACGTGGAGAAGTCACTCCTGCTGTCAGATGGAATGGCTCTCATCAGTGTGGAACAAGGGAGGCACCAGCTGAACACGATGCTCAGCTCAGCTCCATCCCAGGTCAGCAGAGCCTGACAGCAGCCAGGGCAGAGCCAGCTGTGGGTGCAGACCAGGAGCTGCTCTCTGCTGACATTGCAGTGGCTCAGAGCCAGAGGTTTCAGATCAGATGAGCTTTTGGAGCTCAATGACATCGGTAACTGCTCCATGCCTTTGATGGTTTAAATCGTAAATGAACTCTGCTGTTCGATTTCACTGACACTGCACCCCTTTGTTTAGACCTCTCCTGATACTAAAGATAAATAGCAAAAATCTAAAACAGAGGCTCAGGAAAAAAAAAAAATCAGATATATTAATAATATTGACAAGGAAAGTTTCACAGTGAATTCCCCACCAAAACTGGATTAAACCAGCAATATCCAAACCCTGTGTGAAACATGATTTGGTGGTTTGAAAGGCCAGGTATTTGTGTGAAGCTCTGCATATTTAAAAAGGAACCTGTTAATGAAAGACACCTTTTCTTTTTGAAATATTTATTAACATATCTTGGAATATGGTCTAGAGAAGTGAAAACTTGGTCTTTTCCAAGTGCTCCAATATTCCAAAGCACACAAAGATAGAATGTAAATAATTCTGTTTTTTGTTTTTTTTTTTTTTACTCCTGTAAAAAAGGCCTTTTTCAACCTAGTGAGGGATGAAATTAGTTTCAGGAATCCAAAACAGCAGATTGCTGCATCTGGGAGTCTGTGTGTCACTGAACCAGGTTTCACCACACATCTTTTGATGCTTCTGTTTTTTCTGCTATTAACTGCCTTGATTCCTCAAATTCTCTCTTCCTTGCAGTGGACACTGTCTTTGTGTGCAACTAAGATGCCTGCCAGATTACCCTTCTTTTTAATAGCATAGTAGTTTTATGCCTCAACACATTTGTGTAAGATTGTAAATAACTATGAATAAGCTAAATTAAATTAGCTGGATTTTAGATTTCTTTGATAGTCATCTGATGTTTTGGCTGAAGTTGCTGTGATTCATCAGAAACAATGAATGTTTTAGCTAATAGGTAGTAGCAGCTTTTACCTCCTTCTCCCTCTGCATCAAAAAAAAGAGTTCTTTGTACTTAGCCAAGAGTGTACACTCAGGAAATGGTAAGGCTAAATTATTTGCTCTGTGCAAATAGTATATTAAATGTGTAAGAAGCTGCACACCAGTTGACTCTAATTTTATTGACTGTATTTCCACTGTTTGGCTTGGAGACACCTTACTAAAATGTTCTGCTGTAGTCTAAAGGAACTTACTTTGGCCAGCAGTTCCTTTTTAAATAGCAAACATTAGCCTTGGTAAGGTGATCTTATATTTCCAGATACACATATTTCCAAAAACAACTTACCTGGTCAATTATATATTACACAAAGCTCTTCATAAAATGAAATCAGTACAGCAGTAGCTGCTTGCTCCCTCTTAACATAAATTCCTTCTGACACCGAGTTCTTTGGTTTCTTCTGCCTCTTCCTTGCTTGTGTAAATATGACTAAGAAGGATAAATATGCTTTTGCATCCTTTGGCTAATGTATGTGCCCTTTGCCCTGGAGAATTCATGAATTTCTTTTTTAATCCTGGCTCAAATGCTACTTTCCATGCAGTGCCACAGAATATGACACTTCAGGCCCGTGTGTTTCAGTGAGCACTGAACAGGCAGAGCATTGAACAAGTTTTGGCAAGGTCTTGGCAGTGCAGGGTTAATGGTTGGACTCAATCACCTTAAGGGTCTTGTTCAACCTAAAGGCTCCTGTGATTCCAAGCAGTCCCTCCTGGCATTTGGATATTCAGGTACTGCTGTAAAATGATGTTTTTTGGGAGGGAGCTGTTGTGGGAAAATGGCAGGAAAGGAAAGATGAGCTGTCCTGCAGCAGCCAGCACAAGGGATGTGTCTGAAGGGGATTTTAGGATGTCCCACAGGGTTCAAGCAGGTGCTGGTTTTGCACCTTTAGTAAGAGCTTATTTGGTCAAGGAAATTAAAAGGTCTCTGGAAATACTGCCCCTGTTTCAGCTGATAAAGTAAAGTGTTCAAGTTACCTGAGTAGTAAGCCCCAGGACACAAACATCTAAGAGGGAAATGAGGATATTAAAGAGAAACTGGTTTGTTACCCTGTTCCCCAGCTGGTGCACCTGCTGTCAGTAACACAGGCAGCATTTTAAAGGGGTGCAGCTGTGAGTGCATCATGAAATGATGGCAGGAGTTTCTAATAATTCTGGTTGTGCCATTGCCTCTATATCCCATGGTTTAAATACACTCAGTAACGTGCTCTGTGGAGGATTTGATCTCTTGGAGCTGAAGGATTTTTGTATCCTGAAAGAGGGGCTTCTCAGCAAGTTTCCAGGTTCTGCTTTAAAATCACAAATTTATAACATGACATTGTTAGACTTTAATCACTGTAATTAACTCCTGATCATGGCAGTGAAATGGGACTTCTTCCATAAAGTGCTGCTTTGGAGCAGATCTGAGATTTTATATGGAGGGAAAAAACCTCAATGGTATAGTTTGTGAATTAAAAGAGACTTTCAGGAGGTTTCCTGTAGAACAGAAGCCAAATGTGAAAACATAACAAACAGGAGAGGAAAAAAAGAATAAATCTATTCACCTGATGTTGGTGTTAGACCACTTCAAAGTGCTCTGAATGAAGGAGATGTTGGCATATGAAAGGACCTGTCTGTCCTGGGTTGAGGCTGATCACCAGCAAAGCTGTGAGCAGGATGGAAAGACAAATTTAATTTTATTGAATCACTTCTGCTTGCAGAGCACAGTGCAGGCTCTGTGGTGTGATTCCTGTGCTCCACATGAAGGTCTGCCCTGTGCCCAGGCCTGAAAGAGTTTCTTGTGTAGGACTTGTATTTCTTAGCTCTTTTTCAGTTAGTTGGTGGGGAAAAAGGTGGCTTTTGCTTGAGGTTGAAAAATTGGCAGTATTTTAATGGCCATTTTGTCAAGACACTCCAAAAAGACAAAGCTGAGAAGTATAAGTAAATTTTTAGATGAAAAATTGTATCTTGGGCACTTAGGACTGTGTCACAGCTCAGCTGTGTTGTACTCCACAGCTCACTTCTGAAAAGAAAGACTTAAGAGTCTTGCCATAAATTGCATAGTTATAAATTCAAATTAAGTAATTATTAAATAATTTGAGGAATATAAAGACTTTGTTAGAGCTGTAACTTTGCCATATGGTCACAGCATTGGGAGACATTCAAGCTTAAAGTTTACTGCAGATTAATTTTACAAACCTTGAGCAAGTCATTAGTCTCCAGGTTCATGGAGGACAGAGTTGCTGCTTAACACACCCAGCTATTTCCCTGATTAATAAGATCATATAGTTGAAAATGCCCTTAATGCTAATAAATTGCAGTATTTCAGATTCCCATCACAGCTGAATAGAACTGGTGCTGTTATCTTTTCCTATTTTAGCCTGACTGACCTAAAAGGCTTCTTTTCCTGCATAAAAAGAGCAGAATGAATTGTGGTGACAGTCTAAAGAGATTCTTCCATATCAGTGTCCAGGAAGCTCCTGCATTGATTCCCTCAGCCTGTGGTGCTGGTTAAGGAGTTTTTACTCTCCTGTGCTCGTCCTTTGTGAGCCTCTCACTGGATTTGAGCAGACACTTCTGCTGTGCAAGCAAATAGTAACAGTGTGGTATGACTGGAGAGCTATTCCATGCAAGTTTGGGGATTTGTTCTTTATGTAAAAACATATTTGGTGTACCAACCCCATAGTGTTCATTTGTGTTCAAAAGCTCAGAAATCAATAGATTTATTCTTTCTACAGGAATTTTTTTCTGGGTTTCCCCTTAGACCGGTTCAAGAATGTACAACCAAAGTAGAATGGGATATTATCAGGTTCAGCTTCCAGTATTTGTTATCTGCTCATACAAGGAACTCCAGTAGTAACTGTCCTGTAAAAAAAGGGCAGTAAAAGCCAGGTCTCTTTCTTTCTAAAGTAGTTATTGCACAGAAAGTGATTTTTTTTCCTTATTTTTACTTTTAAATTTTTTCATAATAATTTTAGTGAATACTGAGTAGAGGAACTAAATAAATAAAGTCCCTTGCAGTTTTCAGCAGCATTCTTGAGCACCGGTGATATCCTGGCTGGAAGCTGCTGTGGAGTGCTGGGAATCCTTCTAAGTTGTATTCATTTCATTAAGGTATTCTCTAGACTCCTGGGAAAGTGTTAGAACTTTGTTTTTCAAAATTTAAAATCAACTCATTAGAATCAACTTCCTTTTGTAGCCAGACTTGCAGATGTGGTAAGTTTAAGACAAAGTATCTTCCATTTAGTGTGGCAGAACAGTTGGACAAACTTCAGACAGCAAATCATAAAGGCAGTTTGAAATGCAATGGAAGAGTTGGACCATCACATCACAGGGCATCAGGGCATACACATGAGGAATTAAAAACACCTTTACCTTCGCAATATGCCCTTCATGTGAAATAGGTTTGGTCAGGTTTCAGCAGCTTCTGCCACCCAGCTATCAGTGTGAGGGTGAGCAGCATTTCAGCAGCTCAGGCTTAAATTAGCTCTGTAGCCTGAGCAGGCAGGTCAGGAGCTGGAGCATCTCTTCCCTTTTAGATGGCTTGTGTAGCCTGCAGTGACTCTATACCTGTTCTTCTGTTTCACTACAGTCTTGGGTTCCCTCATTCTCATGTCAGCACCTTTTCAGTAGTCACTTAAAGTAGCTGCAGTGTTTTTTCCTTTGCTTTCATAGTATGTCTGAAGCTTTTTATGAGTGTTACCTGAGGTTTGTGCTAGAATGACAGTGCTGAAAATTGTCTGTCACGTGATGTTAGGAACAGAAGTCCCTTGGGAGTGTCAAGGAGAAGAACTCAGAGTGTTCCCCTTTAAACTGTCTTAAACCAAGAGAAATGGAAATACTGATAACAGTCAAGAATTCTGCCCTCTCCTTGTTCCTCTTAGTTTTTTAGCATTGAATCTGATAAATGTTCTGTCTTTCTCTCTGATACGTGCCTTTTCCTACTAGACTAAAGATTCCTGTTTGCTCAGTCACACAGCTCTTTTTATAATGGTAGTTTTTATTGACTGTAGAAGTTACTTCTATTAAAATGTAATTGTCCTTTTCTACCCTTCCTGCACTCCTCCCACCAGTGACTGCTTCACTGTCCCAGTAGCTGCTGCTGTGGGTCTGGGCTTCTCTTTTAACACCTGCATCCTCAGCCTCTGTAACTCTGGGTGGCTGGACCTCACTCCTGAGGTTTGGCTGTGAAGAGCTGCCAGCAGCAAGATGCAGGTTTTTTATTTAATTGGCTTTTTAAACCACTTCTCACATTTCCTTGGAGGGAGGAAAAAGGGGAAAGCAGAGAGGAGCAAACAGGTAACGAGAGAAATAAAAGGAGCAAGTATCCTCAGGTGCTGAGTGTCATCTTGTGTCCTTCTCTCTCACCTCATGTGGTGTCTTTGTATTTTTTCCTACTCCAGAATTTCCCTTGTCCTGATTAGCACTCCTGATAAGCACTTGGCTAAAAAATGCAGTGGGGTGACTGGGAAAGGGGGCAGTGAGTGTGCCATGAGCTGTTCACCCAGGGATCCTTGCAGAGCTGGAATATCCATTGACAAGGCAGGTCTGCACTGGGAAAAAGACTCTGGTGGCAGATTTGAAATCATAAAATCTGTCAGTGTTGTATTTCAGGAGATAGGGAAACCATGTTTTCCCTTGTTCTGTGTAACCCTGTTGTGTGAAATACTTCTTTTTTGTTGTTTTAAGGAGTGTCAGTACATACATGTTTAAGTTTGGTGACTGTCCCTTAAGTTGGAATATAGCTGTCACACAAGTCTGACAGAACATAAAAGGCAAACTTGGAAAAGCAGGTTGCACTTCTGGGATAGAGAATGTTCTTTGTGTTGTTAATGAATGGTGTACATAGCTGGCATAATCCAACTTTTTAATGGGTTCTAATCTTACCTCTAAAAACTGAAATAAGAATTACCATAGAAAGGAATTTGAAGGAAAATTTGAACCAAAAATGCTTTAGAGTTTCAGAGACATTTGTATTTTCATTTGGATATACGGAATTGTAATGCAAACCTTTACTTTTATGTTCGTTCGTTGTAGATGTTCTCTTCACTCTCTTTTCTTTTATTTCCAAATAATTTGTTCCTGTTTTTTTTTTCTCTTTCCTTTTCTTGCCTCTTTGTAAAGGAGTCAATCACTGTCAGCATAAAGTAAAGAAAGCTAGACGCTTTCTGCCTTTCGTCTTCTGTGCCCATGAGTCGCCGCCCAAGGGTACTGCTCTGCTCTTTGTCTAGGCTGCCTTATTAACCCAAAAGCTGAATATACTAACTCAGTTACTGTTTGTAAACTACTTTAGCCTCAGGTAAACAGAGTTCCAAGAATAATTTTGTTAACATTTTCTTCATATTGAATTGGATTTCCATGCAGCATCACCAGCTTGCTGGTCCCCGTTTTTATGGGGAACGTGGTTTTGAGCATCATAAGTTACAATGACAAACAAATTATTTCATTTATAAAGTTATGCAGCCCTTGTCTGCCATCTTTTTTTATGTAAATACATTTTAAATTCATTCTTGGACCCCTGACACAGCATGCTTCTGGATGAAACAGAATAGCAACAATAAGCATCAGCTGAGATCACTTTGAATTAAACACGGACTACAGCGATGCTTTTGGCTGCGTACTGGTCCAGCACTGATCTAGACCAGTTTTGCTTTATTAGGGGTAAGAAGAATTTCTTGTTATCTATAAAAACTGTCTGAAATACTTGCCTTAGCTTGTGCTGTGGGGTTTGGTGTGCAGTAGAGCTGCTGCAGTACACGTGGAATCCGGTGTTTGTTTGAAATCTTCCCCGTAGAGTCGCTCTCTTTGCCACTTGTTTAAATTTCAGCCTTGTACAAGTGCACTGTGTCATTAATACTTAGATGGTTCCATTTCTCACTGATGTCTTGGTGATAGCTCAGGAGTCCATTTCTTCTGGAAGGGTCAACACCAACTCTGCTTATCCAAAGTCTTCAGTGTATGTGCAGAGTCAAGTCAGACTCATCTGGCTGTTGGAGATCTGCTGTAAAGTATTGAAAAAACCCAGAAATTGTCTTTTCTTAACAATGCATTGAAAGAACTAGTTCCAGTTCCAAATTCAATTTTTGTGTACCTTTGTGTTTGAAAGTCATTAACTCTGTTTCATCATAAAAGCTTCTTAGAGCGTATCTCTGTCCCTTGGGTTTTAGGTGAGAAGTCTTAAATTCTGCTGCTTTTCTGGTTTCTCTTGAGTCAGGTATATAAGATAACTACAGTCTGAATACTTTTGGATTTACTCATGAATTTAATAGTATATTTTCCCCTTCCCCTTCTCTGTCCCCTCTCTCTCCCCCTCTTTTTTCTCTCTCTCCTTGCATGCCACCTGGATCTGCAGATGAAATTAGTGGGGACGGTAATATGTTTTCTAGTCTGTGTGTTACTAATGCAATATGCAACTCTTATCTCCATATACCACTTAATGCACATTTCAGTAATACATTTTATACAGCTTTTAGTGTTAAAAAGCAGTCTGCTTTGGGTATTAGCTGATAAATATTGTACTTCACAGGCTGTGCAACTAATGCTTTCTGCTGAACTGGAATTGGAAAAGGAAAAAATCTATTTCAAACACACAGGGATGTGGTGGTGCATGTGTTTGCAATGAGATTTGTGGCATGATGCAAAGAAGGTGTAGAGGTTTGCAAGTGTCCAGTTTGATTAAAATGGTTACATCATCATTAATTTGGTCAGTGGGTGAGATCAGTGGATGTAACACCTGAGAAATGAGTCTACTGAGTAATGCTTTAAAGGCATCAAAGTGCTCCTTGCATTAAAAGAAGCTGTACAAGATAGATTAATGCAGACTGAATACATGAATATTAACCAGGTTTCAGCTATTCAAACTAACAATTTTAAAGACAGATTTTAATGTTTGGGGTTTCCTTTCAAAAACTTTGAAACTTACTACAAAATATTTAACTTCTGCAGACTTTAAAAGTCTTTTTTCCTCTGAAAAGAATCTGGGGTTTGGTTTTTTAAAAGATTTTTAGTTATTTTTCTAAAGGATTCCATTTGAAGTTGGGAAAGAAACTACTGCTACTGATAGCATGTGTATCTTTATTCTTCTAAGCAGGAGGCACTAAAAGGGCATAAAAGCAATATGCAAAGGAAGGTGATAAGAGGAAACAGAGATCCCATCTTGTGACCTTCCTTTCAATAAAATGTGAAGGGGCTGTATTAACTTTTCATCTCCTTTCCTCCAGATATGAGCTAAAGATAATACCACATAATTTTCTTTCTTTGCTTAAACATCAAAAGGACATCTTTTTCTCTCATAAAATTTTAAATTATATTTCTGATACTGTCCCTACATAGCTTTTTTGTTGGAACTTACCTTCTTTTATAAATTACAAGCTCTGATAAATGGGAAAATTATCAAAAAGGGAAGTTCAAACGTGTGCCTAAGGTCATGGATTAGCTATTATGGATTTAATACCCTGGGATGTTTCTATCTGAAATGAATTCAGATTTAGTAAAGCTCAAATTGGCTCATTCATGTGTGTGACCACCACTACCTTTTCCTGAAAGCAACTTGTTCATTTTGCCATCTCCAAGAACCATAACAAGAGATGGTGCTGGGTTTAAAAATTGCAGGAAGGCAACATGATGAGCCCTGTTCTTAAATCTGAGTTGTTGTAGACTTACCAAGAGCATCTGGAATCACTGAATGTGTTAAGCTCTTGACAGTGCTGTAACACATCCTCCTTTGTGGAGCAGCCTGGGGAGCCCTGCCCAGCTCAGATTTGCTTTAGGCTCCATGTAGGTTCTGGAATATTTCTTAGCAGACACAGTTCTGGGAGATTTGGTAACAATCTGTGATCCTGGGCTCAAGCCCCTCTGTGAGGGAGGTCAGTTCTCTTTGTTCCAGACCACTTCCATCAGTGCTGATGCCTTGACAATTTTCCTCTAATTCCCAGAAACAATGTCAGAAACAATGTCAGACATACATAGGAATTATTTTTTTAATATATTAATCTCCAGAGTGTTAAATGTGGAAAGAGAAATATTTGTGTAGTTAATTGTGTACATTTAATTTATTTGGATTGATTCTGGTTTCATGATGGGTTTGGGCGATGAATCAAAACCATGTAAAGTGCTCTGTGCTGTTCTGAGAATGCTTTTAGTATTAATTAATTCATTAATTTAAAATAGAGAGATGAACAAACCCTGCCATTCTGAAAGCACTATTCTGCAACCTAGTGTTACAAGTGTTTGGGGTCTTTTTAAGTGGCACCAATTTATTTTCCAAACTAAAAATTTTTCTTAAATATGTTTACAGTATTTTTCATCCAGTCCATTTTCTAACATAGATTAAGAACTTTCTGATATCTTCAATGAAATCCTCTCACAATATTAGAGGGAAACAGAGTTGTTTATCTCCATCATGTTGGGGATGTTTTTTTAATGCTTATTTTTAAAATCACACTGAGGCTTATTTTTACAAAAACATTAGTTTGTCATGTAGGGAAGAAAGTAAAATACCAAGAAAGAGATAAGTGCTTCTGGAGTGTTCTCCCTGTTCAGAATTGTGCACTGTCTTTATAATTTATCGCATTTTCATTAGTGAATGTGTTTTGCTGTGTCCCAAATAGAAATTGCCTAGCAAAATTTTTAATTACAAATTACATGGAATTTCCCAATTCTGCTTTTACAACACTTGACATATTCCTACAGGAGTTCAAAGGAAAAAAAAACAGCTTTAATTTTATTTAAGTAGTAAGAAACTAGGATCATAAAATTATGCTTACTCCCTGAGGTGTGTTGAACTTCAAAGGTTATAGGCAACCTGTGGTTTCCTAAACTGAGTATTCAGTTTGCCTGAAAACAGAGCCTCTTGCTTATCTGTGTGTGTAATATTGATGAGCCCTGCTCTGGTTTCAGGGCTGGGTTGAGCTGAGGGACCATCCCATCCTTCTTCCCACTCACTGTGACTTTGTCCCAATCCCAGCCATTGCTCTAGAAATGATGCCAGGGAGCTGTAGGGATGCATCCATGTGCTCCAGGGCAGATGGGGGAAAAAGGGGAGGAAATTATGACTTCCAGAGGCTTTCCAGTGTGTGATCACATGAAATCAACCACAAAAACTGCACATTGGCTTTGGAAATTACTCAGTTTTGAGAATCTCTCTTTGTGTTTAAAGTTGGTGAGTAGAATTTGACAGCCTTGAAGTAAAAAATGAACCCATTGTTGTGGAGTGGATTTAAAATCCCTGGAGGAATTGATCTGATCTTTAGGAAATGATCTTGACACACTGGAACTTTTTAGGGCAAGGGAAGGACCCTCTGATATGACTTGACACCATTTAAACCCTTTTGAAAACAGATGATGTAAAAGTTGCAAGTTTTAAACAGAGGAAGAAATGCACTGTCATTTTTCTGAAAATTTTGGGAGGTTGTTTCCAAAACCTGTCCATGAAATCTTGAGTCTTGGCAGCAAAACTAGTGGTGAATTTCCACTAAACAGGGAAAATTAAAGTTGTAAGACAAATGGGGAGGAGAGTGTGGCTTAAAAAAGTCTTTGTGCTCTAGAAGATTCTGTGGTAAATAACTCACTTGGCCACACTCACAGTAAGGGGAAGCTGCCCTGGAACATCATTGGTGTCTTCTGCCTGTTTGAAATAAAAAATAACAAATTGTTGTTCAAACTTTATTGAAGGTAAAGCAATTTATCTCATTCATAGTTTTTTTCTCTTTACTGCAATGGAATTTGGTGTTTAAAAGATTTTAAATCAACAGTTTAGATGGTTCCCAATTGCAAAACTTGAACTTTTTTGAATACAAACAAATCTTCCTTTTCTTCTTTGTTGAGTGTATCTATGTGATGTAATGCAAATGGCACTGAGGTCATTACCATACCATGAATTATGCATGAGCAAGTTTTAGTCATGCTGTATTAAATGTGACCTGGCAATGCTGAACTTGGGGGTTGTTTGGGACATATCAGCCTTGATACATTGGAGATGTTCTAGAGAATTGTTTTCATCTGCTTTTCCCGAAACTCTTCAATTCCTCCCTTTGCAGAGACTGATGACTATGCAGAGATTATAGATGAAGAAGACACTTATACAATGCCCTCAAGTAAGTGCCGTGGTTAACTTGGGAACTTTCCTATCCAAAAGCTTCCTTGGTTTAGCAGGGACTGAAATATTTCAGCCTTATTTCATAAACGTGCAAAGAAAATGTTCTGGTTTCCTGCTATCTATGGTTTCACAGTGAAATTTTTTTTTTTTGTCTCAAAATGTGGATTTTCTTTTTTGATTGTGATGCTGAACATAACACTTAAGGATTGAATAAGATCTCTGTGATGAGAGCAAACCATGTGGCAAGCTCTGTGGATTGCTGTCTGGCTGTATCTCACCTTGCTCTGTGACAGACGTGGTGCTCTCAGTGCCACGAGAGAGGAACACTCAACTGTACCACATGCAATTTTGTTAAAGATGAAAGACTGCAGGAACAAAAATAAAAATTCAAAGTTCTGCTGAGTCTTCATCTTTGAAGTAAAAACAGTGGTGCTGTAGCCACCACAAGGATTTTGTGTTACAGCCTGTTTGAATTATGATGTAATCCTAAACTGCCAAGGCCGATTCATTTAATGTGAAAGTCCAATATTCTGATTTTAAAAACTGTATCTGGGAAATTTCAGTTGCATTTGGGCAAGCAAGGATTTCTCTGGAATCAGGCAATCCATTGCTGCAGAATCCTGCCAAAACCGTCAGGTTTGGTTGGTGTAAGAGGGGAGGATGGTGCTGAGCTGGGGCCACATTCTGCTGAAGGACCATGAACTTGGGTAGATTTCTGAGCTCACCAGGGGCCAGAATGTTTCATGATCACTTCAGTGTTCGCAGCATTATTTCCACTGCTGTGGAAAATCTTTGAAAAGCAAGAATATATGTTTTGCAAAACATATATATATATATATTTGAACATCAGTATTTGAAAAGCAAGAATATATGTTTTCCAGAAATAAACGGAGCATTTTTAATGTCTTGCAGTTAAGTCACTACGTATTCTATTAACATAGTTTCAGGGTCTAAACATACTGTGATAAATTATATCCTTTATTTTGTTAACAGCTTAATTATTTAAATTCTCTTGGAAGTAATTACTTGTGAGCCCAGCCCTGGATGTGCTGAACACTTGACCATGGCTTCAATGCAAAACCCACGAGCTGGGCTGTGGGGGGAAATTCATTAACAGCTTTGCTGGATTGAAGGGGTCTCAAGTGTTCAGCTCCCAAAGGACTGAGTCAGTAAAGATCACAAGAATGGGCCTGTGACTTCTGCTAATGTAAACTTTAAACTGCATCAATATATTTCTTTTTTTTTTTTTTTAATGTTGAAAAATGTTTGTCCTGTTTTGATTTTAAGAAGCTCTATCTAAGTAAGCATTTGATTTTTCTCTTAATTGCACTGCAGAAAGCTATGGAATAGATGAAGGTAACAGGAGACCCTTTACCCATCCCTGTATGCTTGCAGTTTGGAATGATGTGGAATTTTTAAGCTTACTATTCACTTTCATTTAATAAACATTATTTCTTTATAGTTAAACCAGTTAGCTTTGGGATTTTAAAGAGGAAAATGCAGTACTTAAAAAAAAAGATATGAAAAAGACATTTATCACCTTGTTAGCCAGCTCTAGGTGACATTACTTCTGTAGTGTTAATGATGTCAAAGTCAAGGTTACGAAGTTCTAAGCTGGTTGCTTATAATTTTTTTCTCTGAATAATACAAGTAGAGGTGAAAACATATACTGTGCATGCTTTTCTGCTATTCCTGAAATATTTTTCCATGTCTGCTAGAAATTAAATTGCAAATGAAATCATTCAATTGCAATTGATTAAATGTTTTGCTGAAGTGCTGAGCCATTTTTATCAGTAATATTCTCAGCCTATTAAACTGTGATGTTAACAAAATTGCATAAGGCCACAAACATCTCAATTTTACCTCAGTTCCACACTGGCAGAGTTGTGGTGTGCTCAAAATTTCACTCTTTCATTTTGTCTTTATTTGCCATGATCTTGTTCCTGTATTTTTTTCTTGCAGTTACCTCTTTAAAAGTTCTCCAGGCTTTTTTGATGGTTCCAAAATCTAAACCAGCACATGGTGGAGTCCTCTTAAACAGCCAAAGGGATGTGTTTAACATCACTGGTGTTGCCTTAAACTGTTTGTGTGCCTTGTCTTTCACCAGATGTAATTAAAACATATTACATTATGTTTATTGCACTGAAATAAGTGCATTGTAGTTAATTTAACAATGTAGATCTCACAGTTCTTTTCCCATTGCTTTGGTTCAAACTTTGAAGAGGTTTGAGAGGTCTCCACTGTGTGTGTGCAGCATCTCTATAGGTTGGTGTGCAGCAATTGTTAATCTTAGTTATTCATATGTGAGACATTTGAGTGACTTACTTTGAGTTTTGTGTCTTGTGGATTATTTCCTTGCCCTTGAGCAGAAAACTTAATTTTTCAAGTGCATTATATTCTTATAGCCAGAGATTATGAAATTCAAAGGGAGAGGATTGAGCTGGGGCGCTGCATTGGGGAAGGACAGTTTGGAGATGTGCACCAAGGAGTTTACATGAGCCCGGTAAGCCTCCCTTCTCCAACAAAAATTAACAATAAAACTTTCTAGGTTAAAAAAAAATAAAGAGTATTCCTTAGAGGTCTTGGTCTGAGTCTTCCAGAACAAATAAAAATTTGGTTCAGTGACAGTCTTGCTGTTTCTCTTACAACAAAGCCTAATAAACTTCTTATGTTTTCCTGAAATAAAATACAAAATACTTGGACACTGATGCAGCCCAGTGCACAAGAGGCACCTCAGTGAAATCAGGGAGATTGGCAGGATTGTGTAATTTAGGATGGTGCTTATGAGTTTTTCTAGAAAGACTAAGATTTCAGTTTAAATAAAGTTCTGTGTAAAATAGCAAGAAGAAGCTGCAAAAATAATTAATTCCAACAAATTTCAGGCTTATAATAAAATTAGTATTTCATATTTGAAGAAATTGTTGGAATCTTTGATAGATTGTACAGGAATTCTTGTGGACAATAATCTAGTTCTAACTTCAGAAACTGCTGGTTAAGGTCCTGGGCTTGGTGGGTTAAATAATCTTCAATGCAATATTTAATTAAATAAGCATATATGTTCTATTTCAGAGAAGTTTGAAGTCTGGTCTGATACCCTTATTTAGAAAGCTCATCTGATATACTTTGCATTGAGAGAGATTTTTATTTTTCATTTAATTCTGTCCAACAGGAGTACCAAGGAGTAATGGTTCACTCGCTTGGGGCATGGTAGATCAATCTAGAGCTCTGTAAAACTAATTAAAGACCCTTTTCTTATGAACTGTTGTTTTGAAAATGTTGGCTGTCTCCATTCTTTTTTTGTGAATTGGAAAACGGATTTTATTCTGGCATTCTTTGCTGAGATTTTTAAATGACCACCTGTGGATTTATTTTATTAAGAAGAATTTACTTAATTTAAGACAATGGGATATGTGAAGGTGAAACAGAACAGTGATGTCACTAAATTTTAACGTTCTGGTCACAGAGTGTAACTTACACTCTGGGAAGAAATCTTAAAATCAATGTAAGATTAGTTCTAATAACACAGTAGTGTTATTACCCTTCTGTATGTTCAGCTTGAGTGCAAAAATACAGGGGATATTCTTTGCCTTTTGTTCTGCTAGCTCCAAGCTGAATCTCAAAAATGCCATTTACCCCTGTTCACTGCACTTGTAAGGTCCTGATTCGAGTGACTGCAGCATCCACCTCTCCCAGGTATTCCTGAAGGGTCACAGCCAGGCTCTGAGTGTAGGGTACTGAATGGAAAATGAATTTATAGATACAGGATCCCATTGCTCAGCTGTAAGCAAGCCCAGTAAGATTGTCTTTAAAGGCTGATTAACTGTGGCATTAATCCCAAAGTGTCATTTAAAATACCATTTCCTGCTCAGTACAGAAAATGTGTCCAGTCTGGTACATTCTCACTGGTTTGTCTCCTCCAAAACCAAGATAACAAAACTCCAATATCAGGCCTTTTCCAACATTTATTCTTAAAAATCTCTTTGCTGCTTGAAGACACTGAGGTTCTTAATTTTAATGCTCCTGTTGGATGAAGGATATTTCAAAAACATGATGTGTAATATGAGTCTGGCAGGCATCCAGAGATCTCATTCCCAGGCTGATTGTTCAGTCCTGGTTTCATAAGGGGATAAAATCAAGATCTACCATCAGTTTTTTGGTATTTTTGTTTTGTTTTTTTTCTTCGTTAGTTTATGGGCATTTGATGTGAGAAAAGGATTAGATCAATATTTTCTTGCAAAGTCAACTTGAAGATCTCTTTTGTGAGCCAACTTCGAAAATAAGACACTTCAGCCTGCAAAATATAAATACTATTTTAATTCCAGTAATTTTTGTCTGTAAATAGATTTAAAATAAACCAAGCATGAGCAGAGATGGAATATAACTCTGAATCTTCATCTCCTCCTGGCCTTAAAAATTGGTTGAGGATATTCATCAGTGCTGTAGCATTTTGAGGAGAGGTTCATGTGTAAACTGCCCATTAAACAATGGACAATTCCCAGTTTCCCACTTGGAAGGAGGACATACAGCTCCTTGAACAAGCCCATGCCTAATGTAGAAGCTTAGTTTTAAACCACTTCAACTGCTTTCAACCATTACCATCAAGAACTTCTCATTTTTGGGTATTCAGAGGATGAGAAATCAGTTGGGAAAGTCCATGTGATTTTAAATAGATGTGGTTCTGTTGAATGTGGTTTTAAAGCCTTGATCAGACTGATTGTGAAGATAATGTATAAAAAAATCTTAGTTTTACTTTCCTTTGTAGTCTGAGTTCACAGTTAGAGCCAGTCTTTTCCCTGAAAGAGCCACAAAGTCCTTAATTTGGTTTTCTGGGTTGCTTCATTGTAGAAGCCAAATGTGGTTTTTAGGCATATATGTATTTTTTTCCTCTATTTTTGCTAAATATTGTCAAGAGTTTACCTACCTCAATAACACAAAAAGCTTACAGTATTGTTCAGTTAAACTTACCATCCTCTTTCATAATTTTTCCACAATTTTATATGGTTTGAAACACATTAAATATTTCCAAGACACATTTGATGTAAATGATGTATGCAAGGTGTCTTGATTATAATAGTATTTTAACACTGGAGCTTTCAACACATAATTTCTCAGCTAAAGGTATTTAATTTAATAATATTTTTTTCAAAAGTGGTTTTGTCAGAAATTTAAGGGCCAGCTTTTGGTGGGCTATTTTTGGTGGCTTGTAGTTCAGCTATTTCTAAATAATGTTTTTCAGGAAAATCCAGCTATGGCTGTTGCAATCAAAACGTGTAAAAACTGCACTTCAGACAGTGTTAGAGAAAAATTCTTACAAGAAGCCTGTGAGTATTAAGCAACTTTTTTTGAGATCACTTCTGTAGCTGCTCCTTGCAAAGACTGTGGCCACCTGTGCCAGAAACTTCTTAAACTGATGTGAATATTTTATTAATATATAACCTGATGTTTTCCCCTCCTCCAACATGTGCCAGGGAACTGCTTTACATCCTTGCATTGCCCATGTGTGTGATTTGATGTGGGTTATTTATTTTCCAAATTGAGTGGTGATGTCTGACTCCTGTAGGGCTTTAGAACCAATTTTGGGACTTTAGATTAGATTCTCTATTTCCTTCTTTTTCTTTAATGAATTAAAAAAACACAGCACTTTCTCCAGTTTATTGCTCTGGAAGGTCAGGTAGTTGTCCGTGCTACCAATGTTGTGTCTGTGAGAGATCTGCTTTGAAAATTCAGAATTAAAATCTATGCTAGAATAGGCCATTTTTCTAAATAATTGCCCACAAATGTTGCATTTCCCAAATAGCACATTTCATGTGTGGAGGAAGGCTTTTTGTTGGGGTGAATAGGAACAGAAACTTTTTAAAGATTATTAAAGTTACTGATTCCTCTATTGTTTGGTTTTGCAAGCAAATTAAGATATGGCATGTAGGCTTTAATTTTTGCCTATTATCCCCTGCTATTGTATATCTCAAATGTTGTAAAGGTATTGTATTTTATCAATAAAGTAGTTGGTTGTGGTCAGATGTTACAGTATATTTTATTCACTGTTCCTTTATTTAAGGTATTTTTTCAACTCATTCAGAAGACCTCTGTTAATAGCTAATGGATTCTTATTTTTGAATGTCAGTTTTTGTAAATTACTGTAATTTTTTCTATTGCATTTCTATCTGTTGGAACAGTAAATACCATTGCTTACAGTAATAACTCAGCAGTCACAAGGTAGGCTGCTGTCTCCTGGCAATGTAGAAAATAATTGCCCATTGAATGCTCTTTATTATGCTTCAAGTTTGACAGATTAGGAAACGCTGCTGTAATCGACACATAAATAGTACTTTTCAATTTTGATTTAATAGTTTTGCCATTTCTTCTTCCTCTTTTTCATTCTAATTCCCATCTGTTGCCTTTGTCTTGTGTTCAGATTGCAAATTTGCTCAGAACAGTTGCTTATTTCACTGAATTAATACATTTATTTTCTAATATTTTAATATTGGGAATATTAAGATATTTTGAGGTTTGCTTGTGGTGGAGTTTTCGATGCTGAAAAAGCAGTTTAAATTAGATTTTAGGATAAATTCTTTGCTGAGGGTGGTGAGGCCCTGGCACAGGTTGCCCAGAGAAGCTGTGGCTGCCCCATTCCTGGAGGTGTTCATGGCCAGGATGGATGGGGCTGGGGCCAGCAAGCTGGAAGGTGTCCCTGCCCAAGGCAGGGGGATTGGAGCTGCTTGGTCTTGGTGGTCCCTTCTAACCCAAACCATTCTGTGATCCATATGTCATACTGCAAAAAACATACTGAAATTAACTCCATGGAAAATAAAAGGATGTAATAATTAAATAAGATTTTTGTCTATATCATAATCTGGCAAACATGTTTTTTTCCAGTAACTGAATTATGCAGACTGTTTTTACCTCCTCTTTCAGTAGAAAGGCACAGATTAACTGGTTGTGCACTGGTTTTACATGTTATTTTATTAACTTAAGATTATGTTCACAGCCAGATCCAGGCCTGAGAGGCAGAGCCTGATCAGACTGGCACCTTCCAAAACCACAGTTTGCATTTTTGTGAGTGGGGAACAGCACAGCTCAAGCAATCAGTGTTTCCACCTTCCCTCAGCACATGGAATATCCAGGCATTACCGCTTGCAACAGTTGTTTGAAGTCCTGTGATTATCTTTTTTGCTTATGGGCTAAATGCTTAAACAACAGCTTTCTTTTTATTTTTACAGAAGGTTTTATGTAACACACTGAGCTCTTTGATTTCCTTTCAGTAACAATGCGTCAGTTTGATCACCCTCACATTGTGAAGCTCATCGGGGTAATTACAGAAAACCCAGTCTGGATAATCATGGAGCTCTGTACACTTGGAGAGGTATGAGAAATCCTCGAGCAGCTCTGGTCTCCTCTGTTCTAGCTGACAGAAAAGGCTGAAAAAACACAAGACTAACACATGCTATCAGGCATGATATCATCCTCCCTTGCAGAGTTATGGACTCAGAAACACCAGTGGCAGCTTTTGACCTTCTCCTCCACCAGGGGAACTGCATCACCTCATTCCACAGTGATTTAGTCAGAGTTTTCAGAGCATTCAGTTGCAGTTCCAGAGTTGAGAGCATGACCTCTGTCAAGATGATGATAATGTGATAATCAGTTAAACAGCATTTGCAAACATACCTTCCAGAAGTGAAACTGTACATCTTTTATTCTTCCTGCATAATGCTGCATTTTCCCTTGAAACATTGAATTTCTTATGTTTGGGGTTTTTTTTTCCTGTAGAATATCTGCAGCAGAGGCCCTAGATAAGATGACTTACCTCATTATTATGTTTTTTGGATGAATGCTTTAAAGAAAACTAGATCTCACTTTTTATAATCGATTCATTTTCTTTGAGCCGTGTTTCTGAAAATGTGAGCTGCAGTGATATTTCATACACTTTCATTGTAGGATTGTCATGGCAATTATCAAACTGCAGTACATTTTCCAAAAAAAAAATAGGTGGGATGGATAGAAAAACCTGTAGTGGAGAAGTAATTTTCTGTCAATAGATTTCCAAGTGCCCAAATCACTTTTCAAAGCTTTGTTTTGATGTATAAGGACACTGCAATGCCACCTTCCAGGAGGTCCTGCCTGCCTTACACTGGGAATAGAGCTGACAGATAATCTGCACTGATATTGGCCACTCTGAGTGGCCAGTGGTTTTAGCACATGTAGGTTTAAATTAATTATTAAAATTAATGCTTCTAAAACAATACTGATCAATCTGTGTTTGGGTTGGCCAGGTCCTGTTCAGTTCTGAGGTGATTTAGGCCATAAATGGAGGCTGCACTCAAGGGTAGAAAAACCCCAAAAGTCCAAGAGTGCTTCACTCTGGAACAGCAACAGAGGAATGTACAAAGTTACAGGGCTTTTTTCAGTTTTCATGTAGAAAAACTTCTTAAATTCTAATAGAATCACAGTTCTTCATGGGAAGTGGTTTTCTTTTCCTCATCCAGCCTTTAAGGCAAGGAAATCATGCCCATTGATACTCATGTAAACATTTCACAATTTGAAACATGCCTTCTTCAGCTTTGTTGTTTTCTTCTTGTAATTTCTTTCTGTTTTTTCCTCCTTGGTGCAAAAAGCTGAGGTCATTTTTGCAAGTAAGGAAGTACAGCTTGGACCTGGCCTCTCTGATCCTCTATGCTTACCAGCTCAGCACAGCTCTTGCCTACTTAGAGAGCAAAAGATTTGTACATAGGTAAGATTTCATACATACTTATCTGTACCTGTCTATTTTTATATGTCACTGCTTAAAATTTTAGGGAGTGTCATTTTTGCAGAGGTTTCCACTAACATGACACCCTTTTCAAGGGTGACACCTGCTGGTCCACTCCTGGATTGACTTGGAGCTGGTGCCAGATTTCAGTCGGGATCATTTTCAGTTGTTGCTTTGTGGTTACAGTATTTTTTCAAGCTGTGACTCAACTGTAATCATTCAAATATAGAAAAGCAAAACAAGGGCAGATGGCTTCTTAAGTAAAGAGGAGGGGAAATAAAATATTTATAAAATACAAGTACTTGCTTAACCAGAAAATGAACCTAAACTTCCTTAACCGTGTTTTTTTGAATTTTATTCCCCTGAATGTGAACATGAGTTTCTAGGGAGAAGAGATTGGCTTCAGCCTCTTATTGTGTGCAACTAAGAGTTCACAAAATTGTAGTTACTAAGTACAATTAATTTTGAACTTAAGCAATTCACTTGTGTTTAAATACTATCTAATTCTATGTATGTGCTGTGATAATGTATATGCAACCATCTGCATGTAAAGTAATAGCTATGCATAGATATGTAGATATTTATATTTAAACATCTTAAATAGCAGCAGGGGAGAAAAGGAGCCTCAGGGGGGATCTTGTTGTTCTCTATAATGAGAACTTGAGCTCCTTACTAGGAAACCTTATATGGGACTGTGATCTCAAACCAGTTCCTTACCTTTGCAGGGTAGGAGGGAAATTTTCTTCAGGCGATGATAACTTCACCACTTCATGTTTTAAAGTTACTAGAAATACTAGGAATGTTTCTTCTGTTTGGCAGGGATATTGCTGCTAGAAATGTGCTGGTGTCTACCACTGACTGTGTGAAATTAGGTGACTTTGGTTTATCCCGATACATGGAAGACAGTACTTACTACAAAGGTGAGGTGACCTCTGAATCCTCCTTACACTTGCTTCTCACTTTATTGAGGAATTAATTAGATTTCCTTGGTCTAGACTGGTGCATTTGTATAAAAAGGCAGGTTATTCAACAGTTTAATAATGGCAGTAAATGCCTCTGTGTGCTTAAGAAGAAGGATCACGAGGTGTGATTTAAGCTGCAAAATATAGCAAATTCACATGTAGGTACAGAGAAATACTGAATTTGGATGCCACTAGGGAGATTCAGTACAGAACTGCCTTTGAAACCTACTTCTTGCCCCATTTTGGATGGAATACTGAGATTTGGTGACTCCAAAAGCTGAGAGATGTTCTGCAGTGCCTGATAAATGGGAAATGCAGCAGGAAAATAAAGATTGCATGTTGGGTACCAAACAGTAGCATTCTAAAGCTGGTGTATATTATTAAAAATCTCAGCTTTAATATTTTTCTGATTTCATATATTTTAAATTATCCATTATCTGTCCCCTTCCACTCTGTTGTGTTCCCTCATTTCATTTGTCCCACTTTGCTGAGCTACATTTCATCTTTTTAATTGCTGGGAGGGGAAATAATTTTGACATGATCATTACTTGGTGTGTTTTTGGCTTTGTTATTGGGGTCTTTAAGGGAGGTTTTGGGGATTGTTATTATTATTATGGGTTTTGTTGGTTCATTTCTCCATTTCATGTAAAGCCCAATAGCCTTATTTATATATCGATACTTGAAGTACTTCACTGGAGATTTGTTTTACATAGGAGTTATTTCACTGGGAACAGAATCTATTTTTGAGCTCTGTAGTGGGGATAACAGCCTGCCATTTCTTGTCTTCCCTGTAGCTTCCAAAGGAAAATTGCCCATCAAATGGATGGCTCCAGAGTCAATCAATTTCCGACGGTTTACCTCAGCTAGTGATGTGTGGATGTTTGGTAAGTGAAAACCAAGTGGGCAGGGTTCTTAGTGTCCTCTTGGACAAGTCCAGTGTTTCATTTTGACTGTTATAAATGAATAATTTCCAAACATTTGTCGCGGTTTTTACTGAAAATCCAGTTTCTTCCAGCATGTTTTCCACCTCTGTATTTTCCTTTCCTTTTCCTGTTCAATAAGCCTGAATTTTCATGGGCCTTTTTACCTCTAGTGAGAAGCTGGCAGAAATGAAGGTGCAGGGAAATTAGCTCATAGTTATGATAGAGATTATTTTTGTCTGTTGGTTTTGATTTGTTTTTTTGTATTATACCATTGTAATTTGCTTTTTCTTTGTTATATTTTGCCTTTTTCTTTCTGTTCATATACATTTCCTTGCTCAATGTACAGATCATCCTGTGAGATACCCTATTTCCAAACCCTTAATGATAGATTCCCACTTAACTTGTCTTTTATATTTCCTGGCCCCCTACAAAATACAGCCAAAAGCTTATTAAACATAAGGGAAAATGGACATATCCTGAAACCTTGATCTTTTTTCCCCAAATATACCACATTTTATATGAATCTGATGTCCTGTGCTCAGACTGGTGCTGCCTGCTGGCCAGTACAGACAGAATACAAGCTGTGTTAGGGAACAGAAGTGTTGAGACTTGAAATAAGAGCAGGACAGTCAAGTAAAAGTTCACCTTCTTTACAATTTAAATTTTGAATGTTTCAAAGTGAAGGGTTTATAATAGTTTGAAGAAAACTCTAGTACTGTCAGAGTTAGAAAAATGAAGCCTATGGAACATTTTGGCCAATTCTAAAGTGACAGACCGTGTTCTTTTAATGCAGTTTCAGTAGAAACTGGTTTGTTACATATTTTCAGCACAAAAAATGTGGACCAGTGCCAACACTAAAAACCCCCAAAATGAAAATGCGCTCTACATGTTGAAACAAGCCAGTTGGAAGGAGCCAGAGGGAAAAGCAAACATATTCTACCTCATAAGAGAGGAGATTTGAATATGAGCAAGCACTAGTTCAGGGCAGGTAAAAGACTGTGTGAGCCAGCTGTGGGTCACTCTGCCTCATCAGGAGGTGAAGCTGGTGCTGTGTGTGTGATCCTGCTGCAGTCACTCCTCTGCTGCAGGTAAGCCCAAACCCATTCCCTGCATACCTATTTTAGAAGAAATTGCTTTATTAGTACAAAACCAGGCTCTGTCTCTCTTTTGCCAGGTCTCAGTGTTTGCTCAGAGCGATGAAAACGTGTTTCTGTGTGTGTTCCTCAGGTGTGTGTATGTGGGAGATCCTCATGCACGGGGTAAAGCCCTTCCAGGGAGTGAAGAACAATGATGTGATTGGGCGGATCGAGAACGGTGAGCGGCTCCCAATGCCTCCAAACTGCCCTCCCACCCTCTACAGCCTTATGACCAAGTGCTGGGCCTACGACCCCAGCAGGAGACCCAGGTTTACTGAACTTAAAGCACAACTCAGGTAGGGTTTGACTTCTGGGAGGTCATTTCCTTTGTTCAGAAATACTGATTTTCGCTTGATCTTCTGTTACAGTGTTTTGGTTTGGTGGAAAATACGAGGTGCTTTGAGTTTTTATCTTCAGACAGCCAGGTTGTTGCTGGTCTTTGGGAAAACTGGGCCTTATCTGGTAGAGAAAAGGAGATTAGGCAATAAATTGAAATAACTGGAAATATGAATCACCTCCTTTCTCTCCCAAGAAAAACTCCATGTTTTACTAGAAATTTGTTTATAATTTTAGCTACAATGCTTGGGGGAGGAGGTAGAAAGAATTTAGAGTGATTATCTAAACAAACAAACATGGACTTCCTGGGGTAGAGATGTATCTTAAATAAATGGAGCATCAGGTGAGTGTTGTTGGAAGTTATTTTCATAACGTAGCACACTAGTTGCAGTCACAGCTGTCACAAAGCAATTGCAGAGCCTGCAGTAAATGCAGCATCATAAACAGAAATTCCCTTGCCCTTTGTAAACCAGGATATACAATACCTTTGTGTTTATCTTGGAATGAGTGTGAGCACACACCTTGCAGAGCAGTCTAAATTCACACCTTAGTTTATTCTGCAGGGATATGTTCTGTGTGTCTGTATCACCATTTCACCGGCCCCAAAGTGGGAGGGATGTTTAAACTTTAAAACATCACTGAGATAATGTGTAGGCACATTTGATAGTTGTGACCAAATTGGGTCACAAATGCTGTGACTTTTGGATTTCATGACTGTTCAGGATGTATTTTGCATAAGTCAGTACAAGCTTTGAGTAACACTTAGGTTTTGCACTGACAATCCACACTGGGAATTCTTGTAATTTGTTGCTGAATTCTTCATTTTTACTTCAGGTTTTGTTTCAAACTTGTGCTTTGTGGCATGTTTTATTTTCATAGTATCGTGTTTTTGCTGTCACTGAATATTCATGGTTCAAGATAATTCACTGGTGGTTAAAATGAAAGACAATTTAAATATAATTACGATGCTATCTCAGAGCTGCTGTATGGAGAACTTAAAGACCTTAGGGTTCTTTTCTATTTCTTAAAATTTCATACAATTCCACCATCTGTTACTCTGAGAATTCCTGTGTAGACTAATAATCTGTAGAATTAAGAGAAGACTTGACCCTTCTCACAGGTAATTTCATATCCTCTTCACTGTGTGGAGTTAACACAAAGGGAAGAATGTCAGGGCTGGGTAGGGACTGCAAAAAAAAGATGTGACACAGTTGTGTGATTTGGGTAATAGATGGAAATTGGCACTTCACTTGCTTTTTCTTTCTTCTTGGCTCTGAAAGTACAGAATGATTGATAATTTGCAGCCAGGTTGTACTGTTGACTTAAAGCTAGTTGGCACAGATGAGAATGAAATCCTAAAAAAAGTGACTGGAAGATTGCTGTGGTATGTAAACCCAAGCAGGGAGAATATCTCACCAGGAAGGAAGAGGATGAGTAAATCCAGAGTGTGCCCAAGAGCCTGGCTCTCCTCAGAACCAGCACTCAGGGCATGCAGCAAGGCAGGGTCTTGTTGGTTACTCATCAAAATGTTTCCCATGTGCCTGGGTGAGCTCTGAAACAGGTCACCCAGAAAGACTCTGGAATTTCCATGCTGGCAGATGTTCAGAATTTGATTGGAAAAGGCTCAGAGCACCTGGCCCTTGCTGTGCAGGGATCCCAGCTTCACCAGGAGATCACACTTGAGACCTCCAGGCCCCTCTTCCATCTCATTCTGTGTGAAAAGTCCACCCATTGTGGAGGGGTGTTTGCTCCTCTGGTTGTGCTGGGAGATTTGAAGCATTGTTTACAGGGCAACCTCTGCCCTGGGGCCACTGCAACCCTAAAATCCAGTTTTTATTCTGTTCCCACCAGGGCAGGGAACTTTCTGCCACTCCAAACTGGTGACCTTTATCTCCCAAATTTAAGCAGCATGGTTGTCCTTAGGGCTGCTTTGTGCTGCTCCAGACAGAGCCAGCCTCTCACTGGAAAGGTTGCCAATTCCCTGATGATGAGGCAGTCTCAGGCAGCTAGGGAAGATTGGGTTTCAGAACTCAAATTCCCATGAACTTGCAAAAACAAGCCATTTCCCTGGTGGCCTTTCCCTGTGGTGTTGCTGCTGCTCGTTCTGGATGCTGTCCAGAGTAGTCTCTTGAAGCTGAGAGCAGGCTGGATGTTTGCTTGGAGCCAGATACAGCACTGCAGCATTCATTCCTCTCTGGTTTAATGAAAAAAAACTCCATGGCTTTGAGAAAAATCTCCTGCATCTGGAATAGCATTGATGGGAGCATAAGCATTTCACGTGCTCTCTGTTATTTGATGCTTTTCCTGTTTCATAGTAACAGCTGCTTTGCCCAAACTGAATTTGCAGCTGATTGTGCAAGGCAAAGGTGCTGATTTCTGCACAATTTATGTACTGTTATTTGTTGCTACATATGAATTTAAGTACTGTTATTAGGGTAGTAATTTTATAGCATTTGATCTATCTGAAGTGGATGTGGTTGAGTCAGTCTTCCCAGCAAACACAGAAACAAATGGGTGGATCGTGGATTTCCAAATGTAATTTATCCCCGCATTCCAAGTGCCTTTTTCAAGTGGTGGAGGAGGGTTAAAAGTCAGATTAGGTCAGGACAGTGAGGTACTGTGCTGCTACTTCTGCAATTTTGACTTGGTCAGAATTAGAATATAGGATATTTTTAATTGGGAATTGTGTGTTGCCTTGCTGGATTTGTGCAGAAGAGATTTTTCTTTTGTCTTGCAGTACATGGTAAATAATACAAAAGGATTTTAATTTTAAACTTTCAAATTAGTGACATTTCATGACATTTTTCACTGTGTCATGGAGCAAATTTTGTTTAAAGTACTTTTCATGAATCCACTCTGCTACAAATAGCAGAACAAGGAGCAGTTGTGTCCTTGCAGAGGTGAGAGTCACTGTGGCCCATTGCTGGTCACAGGTTTTAACTGCTTGACCCCACTGGCATCCTGAGGCTGCAGGTCACATTGAAACAGCTCTAAAAAGGATGGGGCAGGGGGAAAGACACAGATTCTGTGCTTTTAAAGCCTGGTTTTATGACAACAGTGAGATAATTAACTGATGAAAACTGGACTTGAGCCTTTTTGTTACTGCATTTGATGTAGATCCTGAAACATTGCTTATAAATGAAAACTGGTAAGAGTGAGCAGTTTGAATCTTCTTTTATAGCATTCTGACAAAAGAAGACTAGAACGCATACTTAAAATACATGATGGAGGCTGCAAAATGCTTTGCTATTCTTCTGTCCTTTGCCTGTGACCATTAGGAATAATCCATAATCCATATAGGAGTGCTTTCATCTTAGAACAATATGTGCAAATATGTTCCTCTACATCCAACTTTGTATTTCTGGTGGCAGAAAAGAAAGAAGCAGCTTGTTGGGGTCAGCACTGGATGTAGGTTCTCACACCACTGTACCAGGAGACACTGGTGCTGCTGTGCCTTTTGGAATATGAGGATGCAGTTTAGTATTTTAAACATTTCTACACTGAAGGTCCCCATAAATGATTCCTTTTCGCTGTCACAGGCCAATTTCAGTAAAAAGTTCTTTGTAAATTAAGTTTATCAGTTATGCAAACTTTTAATAGTTGGGATTTTTCTTGAGCATTCACCTTGCCAAGAAGCTGAGTTAAATTTGTCTGTGCTACCTCAAGCCTTGCTAGGGGGACTGTCGGGATAGGATTCTCTGCTTGCTCCTCTCTGCTGCTAAAAATATGTGCAGTTTGGGAAAATATGCCTAGATCTGACTTCTCCTGACCTTCTGCAAATTCTAATAAACTGTTCAGAGAACTTGAGCAGCTGCACTGAGGAAACGTCAAAAATATCTCTTGGCACACTCTTACTTCATCCACAGACCGGTCTTCCCTTTGTGAAAACAAAGACCTTTCTGTGAGTCATTTATATTCCTTGTGGTTTTTTTGAGTAGTGCCTTCTCTGAGGCATTTTTATTTTATATTCTTGTCAGCAGAATCAAGAGCATCCAAGTACAGATGCTGCTGCAGCCCATCAGCCTCGACCAGGCTGCTCTGGGCTGCTGGGAAAGAAGGGCACAGGCAGTGGGAGAGCAGGGATGATGAACTGCAGTTATAAGGCAAAAAGCTCAGCCTGTGTTAAGAAAAAGAAATAATTTCAAAAGAAATTTGTCATTTATGATGATACAAACTGATGGTGTTTCACACTGAGGTACCACAGATAAAAAGGCTTTGATAGCAAAGCAGAGAGAGATATTGGGGTTTCATTCCTTTTTATGGAAAACCAGGACTGTGCTGTGACAAATTCCAGACATGGCCCCAAACTGTCAATAAGCCATCTCTAAATTTAGGCACCTACTACCAGCCAACTCTGTTCTGTTCTTTAGCTCAGATGAGAGCAACTGCTGTATCAACAGCTTGGTTAAAAATCTATGTTTTATTCATTTCTCGTTCATTAATCTGGGCAATTTTTTTTGTCTTGTTGTGGGGCTTTTTAATCCTGAGGTCTTGTCTTGAAAGGTAGTAAGTGTGGTTCATGGCTGTGGCTGCATGTTGGCTGCTTTCTCATGCAACATAAAAACACGGGATACCTGAAGTGTGAGATAGCTTTAAAGCCAGGGGACTTGTGCCAGTTCTTCATGGGTTCAAGTAGGAAATCTTGCATTTCCTTATTCTGAAGGAAGAGAGAGGTAAAATAGAAGAATCCTCTCTCCATCCCCTCTGTTGGTCTGTAGCTGTGTTTCCATGGTAGTTCTAGCAGGGTGACTTTTGCAAATAACTTGTCTGATTTTGCTTTTGTTCCACATTCTTGTGTTGCTTCAGCAATGATGGATTGAAATTGCAGCAATAAACTTGATTTAGCTGCAGTGAGAGGAGATGACTGCTTTTTTGAAGTGGCATAGTTTGGGGTTTTTTTGGCTGAGTAAGGAAAAGCAAAGTTCTTGTCTCCAGCAGGAATTTATCCTTGAAACAAGCAGTGAAGTTCCACGATGAGAATAGATTGCTGGAGTTGATCTCATCCCCTGAATGAGTAATTCTGGGTGGTTGTTTAGCAGACTGAACAGGAGATTATAAACTCAGAACTTAGCTTTGTTTCTGGAAACTCCTGAGTGATAAAGAAGCTGGAGCAGCTCCTCCACAGGGCTGTCTTTACCCTGGGGACAGTGATATGGAAATAATCTGCCCTGCTCACATCTCCAGACTGTCCGCGTAGCGTGCGGCTCCAAGGAATTGGCAGCTCCCTCTTTCAAAGCTTCTCTCTGAGTATTTTTCAAATGGCAAATATCCAACATTAATAAGCCACATAGCAGAGCTGGGAGGAGGCTGGCTGTGGGGGCAGCAGGAGCACGTTCAGCTTCAAACAGGCTTTTTAATAGTCAGAACAGTGGTAAGTAGCAAACTGGTTTTACTACTGTCTTGTACTTTGTGAAAATGCAGCCTTTTGACCTGAATGCTTAGAAGCTGAGTGATTACTGTCAGATCTTTCTGTTTTGCTAAATTGCTTTGCTGAATGTGTTCCTGGTTAGGCTAAAACGTAAGAGCTAAAGAAGTATTTTTGACTGCTTTCTTTTAAAAAGAAAAAAAACATCCCAGTGATCTGAAGCTCTTGAGTTTCAGTAAAGAACATTTTTGGTTTGTTTTGAACCTTTGCAGCAGTTCAGTAGAATATTTTCTTGTGAAGATTAAGCTTTCATGCAAGTAAGTGCTTGATTGATTGTCTTTGAGGACTTCTCTGTGTAATTGCACATAAAAAGAACTGTTACGGGGAAAAAAAATTGTGTGCAAGATCAGTCACAGCTTTCTGAAAATTTGGTGCTGTTTTTGTTGTTAAAAGCACCCTGGTAATCCTACAGAAATATTTCTTCCTGATACTGGTTTTCAGACACAAAACCAGTGGATGTAAAAAGTTTGGCTTTCAGTAATTTTCTAGCATTTCAAGTTAAGTACTGTTTATTAGGCTGAAAAATGCAAGAGCTGTGGGGAGAGGTTTGTTAGTCACTGAAACTGGAGTTTTACTTGGTTACAATATGTTTTCCTTAGTACAATACTGGAGGAAGAGAAGCTGCAGCAAGAAGAACGAATGAGAATGGAATCCAGGCGACAAGTCACAGTATCCTGGGACTCAGGAGGATCGGATGAAGCTCCTCCCAAGGTAGCTAAGGCTGCAAATTACGTGTGTTTTTTAAAAAAAAACAAACATAAGCTTTCTTTTTATTCCATTTATTTCTTCAAAGCCTGCCCTGATGGGTTGGTTCAAACCACGACATTCTGGCCAGTTCTGTCCCCATCTGGGAATCCTTGCCTGAAATGACTCAGCTCTGCTTGAACTGTGCTTAGAACTGATCTGTGCTGTGATACTGCATTAAAGATTTTCTGTTTCTACTTTAAAAGACACCCATAGCTGCCACAAAACCGTCTCCTGGCCTTTCCTTTTCCTTCTTTTCTTGTAGCACTCTTGTAAATTGTTGGCTAATGAGCTCTCAGGCTAGCGTGAAGTTTATTTATAACACATTAGTGACAGGATAGAAGTCAGCTAATAGCATTTTCCTTCTTCTGGACAGAAAATTAGGGGTTTGTTTCCAAGGAACGTACGTGGTTTAGTTTCCACTTTGTTTCCATTCTGTCCTGTTTGGATGTCACTGATGGATTCTGCAGCTGTGGGACTCCAACCTCAGCAGTTGCTGAGCCCTCTTCTCTCTCAGTGACTTCACTGCTTCTCCTCAGAGTTATTTTTGCAAGTTGTTACTTGAAAGTTCAAGCCTGTATTTTGAAGTATTTAATTCTTATGCAGTCACCACTGTATTTTCTGTGTCCTGATAGCTTGTGGTGAATTCCTGGAGCTCCCAGGTTCTGGAGCTGATAATAATTCCAGGAGTACTTGTGTGGCACCTTGTGCTGCACACATTCCCCAGCACTCATAGAAAGGCAACTTTTTCTTTTTGGTTGGTTTTGTTTTGAGGAGAGGGGGGAAGGATTTGTCTGTGTTTGGGGGTTTTGGGGTGTTTTTCTCTCCATTTCCAAGTTGTTGCCTGATAGATCAGATTTCTGAGCTTAGTTCTGCATTTTGATACCTTGATGGCAAGCAGGAAATGAGGGCAGTGGAGTTGCTGCTTTCATTTCAGAGTTGGAAACAGCAAACAGTCCATCAACCTGTTTAGTCATCTGAGATGAATTAGCAGGATTTGGTGTTTATCTAAACAGACAGTGTTCCAAGTTACAGAAGCAGATAAAGTGCATAAATTGGACCAATATAATGCTTAATTTGAAATGAGCACCTTTGTGCTCATTGTATGAACTGAAACACTTGACCAAAGGTGTATTAAAAATGCAGTTAATTCTGCCACTGGAGAGAATCTGTTTTTAGGGATTGCTGTGTCCTCACTGTATTTCTAATGCTGTTGTTGGTTAGGTTTTTTAATACATTTCTTTTGTGTAAAATATGGATGTGCTTAATGGCATTGGACCAAGTGGAATGTTGTAGGTAGGAGGTTTTAAGTGTCTCTTTAATTATTATCTAATTTTCTAGTGTAACAACTAATTTTTTGTATTCTTATGATGATTCATTGTAAGAGTTGCTGATTGTTACAGGTCATTAAACACCTACACATCCTCAGACAATTACCAGGTCTCACAATCCATACTACAAAATCACTTGTATCTCACAGTGATATTTCTGTTAGAAAGCTAAGACAGAAAACATCCTAATCCAGAACGAGAATTAATGTTTTCATCAAGCAATGATAAATTCTGTAGTCTCAAATTAATGTAGTTGCTTTTAACTGCCGGAATGACTGAGAGAGCCCTTTGCAGAATGATGACATTTGGGTTTTTTTCCCTCTTTGGTTGATTTTTATCCTCCTGAAATACCCAGCAGTGCTGTTCCTTATTCAAAAAGAAACCCTCAACTATACCTTTGGAGATTCATAATATGATCAAAAGCACTTTCCATGTTGAGGTAATTAGTTACACAGAAGTTAATTATCAGAACTAACTTTGTACCTCAGAATACCACATGGAAATAGCCATGAAAAAAAATCCATTTGGTTTGTGTTATTCTTACTGAAGCAAAAGAATTTACTTTTGGGAACAGTCACAAAAGCAACAAATTAACAGCAAAAATTGGAAACAAGGCTGTATTGCACCTGGAAATTTGATTTAAGACTTACATTCTTTGATGATGTTCTCTCTAGAGTTAAACAGAACAGAGCAGGTCATTTTGAGCAGGCAATTAAATAAACAGAAAGAATTCACAGAGCAAGCATTATTTATTGACATACCAAGCAAACAGTTCAGCTGTATCCATTGCCAAGCAAAAATAGAGGAAAACTTAATTTTAGTTGTTTAGAAAAAGTGTTTGTCATTACAGAAAATCTGTCTTGGGTTTTTTTTGAAGTTTGCCAAACCTGTAAATGTTTGTCTCACTGAAACATAATTTTCTGGTTTTAGTTGTGTGTGTTTAATAACAAAAATTCCTTTTTGTTTACAGCCCAGTCGACCTGGTTACCCCAGCCCCAGATCCAGTGAAGGGTTTTATCCAAGTCCACAGCATATGGTACAGCCAAATCATTACCAGGTATTACATTTAATACCGTGTGTGGGGGTTTTTTAACAAATGTGGGTTCTCTATCTTAGATGCAGCAGGTGGGATTGATGCACTTCTTACATGGTTTATTTTAATTCGGTTCCGTTCAATGAGATTTGTTTTACATAGGAAAAATACCCAAACTGAGCCTGGTAGGTTTACTCCAGATGGCAAATATTTCCACATCTGATGTGGTGCTCAGATCCCTGAAACTGCAGTGAAACATATCAGACATTTCCATACTTATTGAGGGAATGTGTTGTTCATGTTAACATTTGTGCTGAGCTATAAAATCACTTGCTTTATAAAATGGCATTAACTGGGGGCCTTTCCTTGGAGTCATTGGTATTTTATTTTCTGTGTCCTGATAGCTGCTGCCTGGAGCTCTACCACATTGTATACTCACAGGCTTTGCTTTTCATCCTAAAACTGCTGAAGAAATTCAGAACAAGAGTTTGTCTTTAAAGGTCTTTGAACAATTCTAGGTTTGTTCAAGGCTACAGCCATATTACAGCTGTCTCAGTCAAAGGGATTTTTTCCATGAAGAGAGGGAGGTTTTCATTGATTTAATAAGTACTTCTGGCTCATTAAAACTACTTGGATTTTCCTGTGGAGAAGTTCCCAGGCCACTCAGCTCAGCACACTAATTACATGCTGCCACTCAAGCCTTAAGCCTGTAAGATACAGCAGGGGGTACATTTTTATGTGGCTCTGTAGGGTGATGTTTGCAGCCTCCTATTAACTGGAACATGAGCTCTGCATGTGTAGCTCTTACATATGTATCTATAGATTTAGTTCTGTCCTCAGAGGACTTTGATCTCCCTGACTGTAGAGGTTAGAGCATGCTCTGATGCTGCTGGTTTGATAGGCACCATAAAATGCTTATCCTCAAAAGTTGTATTTCTGTACTGTTGCAGTTACTCTAAAATAGTTACGTTATGATGGGCATCCTGCAAGACTTAAAACAGAAGTGTCATATTTTGGCTCAGCTTCCTTCTTCTGATGTTGCCTCCCCTTCTTCCTCTCAGTGATTGCTTGAATTGAGTCATTTCTGTGCTTTCATGTTTGTTGTCTTGGAGGGGATGTTTTCTTTATGGGGAAGCACAGTTCTTACTAATATCTTTGGTTTTCTCTTTGTTTTGCCCCCTAAAGGTGTCTGGCTACCCTGGTTCTCATGGGATACCAGCCATGGCAGGCAGTATTTATCCTGGGCAGGCTTCTCTCCTGGATCAAGCAGATTCCTGGAACCATCGGCCTCAGGAAATATCAGTGTGGCAACCAAACATGGAGGTATGAGATCTGACACATCTGTTCCTGTGTTCTGTACACTTCAATACACTTTGTATTATTAGAAATTGTATTACTTCTATTGTTTAGGTAGATCTGTTATAGGAAAACTGAGTTTTTCTGGTGCTTTCCAAATTACCTCACTGCAATGGGCTGGGAGTCAGGACTGTATTGTTTTTTAAACAAATCCTTCGTGTGAGGCTGGGCATGAAGTGTCACTTCACATGAATTCTTCATAAAATTGTTACTGCTTATCTCAGCTGAGTGATAGCAAATATTTGGTGTTTGTTAAGAGATGGCTTTACTGGAACTTAGTGCTGTTCACAGAGATGGGAACACTCATGTAAAAATACCTCCTGGGAGATACCCAGCACAGCTGAAGGATTGAGGCTTCTTTGTTACTTACCCAGAAGAGAAAATGAAATGGTCTGAAAGACTGTTCCTGAGCTGAATTCCTTCTGGGTGCTCTGCAGCCTGTCATGATTGCACTGAGCTGCTGAGGAACATCAAATTAATTCCCCCTTTTACCTTCTGTCTTCTTTTCCTGTTCTCCACTATTGTACACTTTTTAATTCCATTTTTTCCCATTTTTTCCTTCCACAATAATTCAGTTTGTGCAGCTTCTGTCTTAAATATGTTTATTCTCTAACCAGCTCTGTTCCCTGTGTTCCTGATAAATATTTAAGTGATCTCTGAGATGTATCTGTTAAATACAGGGAAGTTTGTAACCAAATTTCCCTTGGCTTTTCTAAAAATATTAATTTCTACACTATTTCTTATGATTTCCAGACAGCATTGGGATCTGGTATGTGGTGTATTTGTAAGCTTAAGACAGGCATAACTATTTGGTCAAAAATTCATTTAAAAATGTTTTTGTGACATGCTTTGCCACTGTTGGCTAACACTGAATAGTACATTTGTTTTGATTAAAAAAAAAAAAAGTATCTTTCAGATCTAAACAACTGGAGGGTTACATTATTGCTCAAGACCAAAAAAACAAAATTGATAAGTCTGGTTTTGTTGTCCTGCTTAAATGAAATGCCATACAGGAAATGACGATGTTGCTGAAAAACAGAACAGAATCTTTCAAATCTTTTTTGGTTGCAGTGACTAAGAGCAAGGCAGATAAAACCTTTAGGTTGGAAATAGTTTCCTCCACTGCTCTGCTTCAGTTTTTGAGGAGCAGAAGAAACTCTGCTTGACTGCTGCTGAGAATTGACTTCTAAAAAGCTTTCCTTTTATAATCTATAAGTTCTTGCACCTGCTCATACAAATTTTAAATTGTGAGCCTGAATAAACTTCCTGTGGATTGCAGGATTCAGGCACTTTGGACATCCGAGGGATGAGCCAGGTTCTCCCCACACACCTCATGGAGGAGAGGTTGATACGACAGCAGCAGGAGATGGAGGAGGATCAGCGCTGGCTTGAGAAAGAAGAACGATTCCTGGTAATTCTTTGTTACACAGAACTTCTGAATTCCTCCTGATTTTTGGTTTTGTATTGCAGCTGGCTAAAACTGATCACTTCTGTGAAATGAGAAAATTTATGGGACACAGGACCCCCAAAATGTGTGTAAAATAAGTGTTTGGCTAGTGAGAACTGTATTTTAGATATCTTGGACAGCTGTGGCTTTTAGTGAATCTCATTTTATCCAGCTGGGTGTTTGTGTGGGTGAAGTTGTGGGTATAATTCTGTGCCCATCTGAAGGTTGCCTGTTTGTTCTTACATAGAAGGGTCTGTGTGTACTCTACCCCTAAAAAAGATGCCATCAGCCATCTAAGGGTCCTGGCTGTGCTAAGAGCTGTAGCCAGTCTTGCCCTGGAGGGATAATGGCACATTTTAGTGGGAAGAAATAATATAAGAGAGTGCTCTGTGAGGAAGGGAAATGCTCTGAACCTCACCACAAGCAGGAAGAAGAGATAATTGGTAATGGATCTTTTGATGCTGTTCCTCTTCAATTCCACACTTCCTTGTTGTCAGTGTCACTGGTGTATGTTTTTTTTTGCTTCAGCTCTGGCTTCCCATGTGTCAAAATTCAAGTTGTGTGTTAAATTTCTCCTACTTGAGGCTGATGGCTACAGATGGAGTAGAAGGTGGGAGTAGAACATTACCAGGAGCCTGTGGGTGCCTGAGCCTCTCAGGACAGGGGGATAATTTACAGTGCTGTAGTGTGGGTTGTGACAGAGAGCAGTCCTGTGCTTGGAATGTTTCAGTTTGGAAATCTCCTGTGGCTACTGGGAATGCCCCCATGGCCAGGACATGTTCTAGCTGAGATCCACGTTGTGCCTGATCTAAGAAGTGACTTTTGATCAATGGGTGTTGAAACTGTTTTCCTTCTAAGTCCACTTGGGAATTTGCAGTTTCCCAGTGGGATGACAGTAAACAAACCTATGTGCCCAGATTGCTTGGTCTGAAGAGAGGGAGGGGAAAGAAAGTTTTCTTTGTTAATTTAGGCATTAGCTTTTCCAGTCTTGTATGGCACCAGTTGCTTGTGACCTGCACAGCCCAGGAGGTCAGACTCATCCCAGTGATGGTTAAAACTGTAAAGATGCTCAAGAACATTTTGTGGAATCAATGTGATTCCTGGAATGAGGCACTGACATTGCAGGTGGTGGCAGTAGTTTGTGTGGGAACTTTCTGCAGAAAAGTTTCTGATTCTTTGTGTAGAATAAATGATGATTATTTGTAGTGTTTGTTGATTCAGTCTCTGGACCATTAGGGTGTTTATCATCCCCCAAATTGATGTTGAGAAGGAACTTGCTGATTTTTCTTTTATCTGTAGGACAATCATAGCATCTGTTTGGGAGAGATTTGCTGTGTTTCCATTTTGTGTTAGTTTGATTGTGAGGAAACACCATCCCTCTTGCATCTAGTCTGTTGAGGAATTGGAATCCATAAGAGCCTTCAATTATTTTTCTTTCCACATTAACATTTTGACTGTACAGACTTTAAGGTTCACCCTTGAATGCCTATTACAAATTTTCACCCTGTGTTAGGAGCTAAATGAGCTGCTGGTAGCCACAGGGTGCCTTAGAGCCCATGGCAGGACGTGTCTCAGGAGAATATTCAGTTTATAGGTGGGTGTTTCTTGGGAAAAGAATGTGGGTGAATTTCTAAGTTTAGCCCTAAGGAAGTGAAGATGTGGAAGAGTCATTGTGGGGAGTCACTCTTGGAATTCTTGCAGGTCTTCTGAAGGATATCCACAATTCAGACATGAGAGTCCAAAGATGTGAAAATGAGCCATTTATTGAGGCATTAAGGCCATTTAATGATGTCCAGCACAGAAATGAGCCGGGTTTTACACACACATGCTCCTTGGCCAATGTCCTCTAGTGAGTGACAGTTAACATTTCTGCTCCAGGAAGGGCTTTTCCTATTTTCATTCCAGGTGATTTAGGGAGAAGAAACCTGGCCCTTCCTTGCCTGCTTTAGGCAGGTTTCAAATAATATTTGTCCTTTTCAGCACAGAGAATAACAGAGTTGAGACAGATTTTAATATTTAGCTTACTTAACTATAATATTTAACTTTTGTAACCATGTGTAGTGTTCTCAGTGTAAACTGTCTGCTTCCAAAAACAGCTCTATTTACCCAATCCTCAGGCTCTACAGCACATCCCATTTGTACTACTGAGAGTTGAACTCACAGGGGAGCAACTGCAAATCATTTATTGTAAGACACTGCAACAAGATGAAAAATCTTCTGTGGGTTTCTGTTAGTACAATTTTTGTTTCCCCAGAGTAACAGCAACTTGCTCACGACTTGAAATTTATTGCTACTTCTGTAGGGAGAAAATACAACTCATATTAGTGCAGGGATAAACAGCACTGATGCTGCTGGAAGGGGCTCCCCAGATGGGGAATTCAGTTGCAGTGGCATTGAAATGGAAATGTGCTGGTCTTTGGGGAGGTTGTTATCAGTGTAAGCAGTTTGCCTGAAACTGGTCCTTGGAGAACAGGGGACTAGTCAGTACTTGAAAGGATAAAAATGTTACTTTCAAGCTGCAGCCTCAACAAAATCCAGAATTCTGGAAATTCTGCTATAAAAAGAGAAAACAAACAGGTCTCTCCTCACGGGAAGCTCCCAAACAAAAATAAATCCATTGTGTAAAAACTGAAGAGTAAAGAAGTGTTTGATTTTAAATTGTACCAAATACATTCATTGGAGAGTGAGGAGAGAATTGGTGGAGGGGTTGCTTTTGGGGATCCAGGACTGACATTACCTCCCAGCCCCTGACAGGGAGGGAGGCAGCACTTTAGGTCAGCCAGCTTTAATGGACACTGATTAAAACTTGTGATGATTAAATTTTCATGTTCTATTGATAAAAATGCTGTGGAGATGAGCATCTTCAGGAAGGACAGAAAGAGGTGAATTATTTTTGAGAAAGCTGAAGTGGAGACACAAAGCCATTACTGCACCTAAAGCTTGATACAGATCACTACAGGACACAGTCTCTGTCCAGGGCACATTCAGGTGGAAGATGAAATGGCTGCACTGCAAACCATCTGAAACAATCAAAAATTATCTCTGAACATTTTACACTTCTCTTTTTTATGCCTGTTTAATTGCCTGCTCCTTCCTTTATTTGGAGTTTCCAGTCTGAACCTTTCTTTCTGGTTGTGCTGATGTTATGTACATTATTTTTAATCAGATAAATAAAGATATGTATGTGCATGCCTGTTAGTAACTCCTCAGCAGACAGAACAGTTTTGTACTAAGCAATTCATAGTCCTTTCTGGGATAGCTTAAGAAGAAATAACTCACATATTTTCCTTATCATGCTTGGGTTCATTGGGTTTTTTTTTCTGAAATTCCCACATAGTTGTGGTTTTGTCTTATTTTGACACTGAGAACTGCAGTTCAAGTCTAATTGATGTGAACTGTTGCTAAAATAAGATTCTAATTTTAAGCCTGAGAAAATCCCACCAAGACATTACAATTCAGCTTGTCCTGAGAACTCCAAGGCTTACATGTTCTTTTATTAGCAAGTAACCAGAATACTGGAAATAAAGTGGATTATGTCCCAGTTTGTCAACATACACATCCTGTCTGAAAATTCCTCTTGACATTTTCAAAGATCTCAGATAGTAGGCTTATTTATTTAAAAATAATCCATTTACTTTTGAAGGACTTCATTTTTCTGCAAGATTTCAACAACATACAGTTCTTTCTCTCTGTGGTTTTTGGGAGGTCCAGAGCCATGGCAGAGACTGGAAAGATGGCAGGGTGTTCTTTGGGGCTGTGAAATGGTGCATGAAGTACAGAACAGGTTTGGTGTGAGTTACTGACCTAGAGAAAGTTGTATTAAACAGCTGAAGGATCTCAGTATTAAAAATTCAGCAATGCATTGCTGTCATGGCAGCATGAGGAGCTCAAAGGTCTTGCAATTGCAGAAGTGGAAGAATTGCTGCTGAAAAATACTTTAAAATATGATGTGAGTTTGATCATCAAAATCACCTTTACTGTAAAATAGTTTGCCTTCTGACATTTCCACATCTACACGGATGAATAAATCAGAAAATTATTTAGTCATATGGGAGTTGCTGGAATTTTTTAAAACATTAAAATCAATAAATGGATAATTGGGACTTTTCTTAGTCATTGGACACAAAAGTTGAACACTTCTGTTCCAGGTGTTCCTGGCTGCTCTGATTTTGATGAGGCAGAGGAGAATGTTTGTGGAAGTTGAAAGAAACTTATGTCCTGCTGAAGGGTTTTTTCCTTATTTCTGTGGTGTAGCTGTGCAGGTCACAGGGGTGCAGCTGCTCAGGGTCCCTCAGGTTTGCCATCACCCCCTGGCACTTGGGATCTGCAGTTCAGGATCAGGTTCTTGGAGATGCCAGGGCAGCACCACTGCCTTCCACAGCCTTGTTTGTGTGGGGGCGGTCAGTAGGACTGGGGATTTTTGTTGATAATGTGTGAAGCATTCAAGTTAATCACCATTTTTGTGATATTTTATGAGCATTTGCAGCTCTTCTGTGCAGGCTGTGGGTTTTGTGCTGTCTGTGTGTGGGGTGTCCTGGAGGGAACTCAATGTGCTGCACGTTGGCTGCTGCTGGGGACTTGGGGAATGGAATTGTTGCTGTGATGTGGAGACTTGGGATGCTGGAAGGAGGGAAGGAGAAGAGATGGGTATTGTGTCTGCTAATTTGATTTTTTGCTTATATTACTAGGAAAAAAAGGTCCTGTTATTTGGACTAGTGTGCATTTTTGTGCTTCTGACTCTTTTAAAATGCTCAGTATTTCATTGGTCTGAGGGATATGGTCTAGATGGTCCAGGGGAAGGTTTTCCCTGCCCCTGGCAGGGGGTTGGAACGAGATGATCTTTAGGGTCTGTTCCAGCCCAAACCATTCTATGATTTAAGGTGCATTTTTTGAGTAATAAATTCCTTTAAGTGCAAAGAGCATTAAAGACCTCTGTGATAAAATAGTCTTTGGTTATTTCCAAAGAGTTTGGGCAATTCCCTGGCTAGAAATGAACATGAAATGATGGTAAATTGCGGGCATCAGTGTAATAGAAATGTAGTTTGTCATATGATTTATATGGCTATTTAACAGGGATAGCTATGTGCTTTAGCTGACAAATACAATGAGAATCACTTTACTTGGACAGTGAAATTTCAGACATACTCATACTAAATGAGATTTTATTCAGAAAAAATTCCTTCATCATAATAAGGAAATAAACTGGAGATGAGTCAGTGGTAAGTTTCATCTTGAAATTTGTCACAAATTACTGGAAAATCATTCGGAGACCACTTGTGTCTGTTTCAGTTCTTCATGTTTAAGATGGGGTTAAATATTTCCCTGTCTGATATGATTTGTCTATTTTTAATCTGCAAGTTCTTTCAAGGCAGTGGCTGTCTCTGACTGTGCCTCAGTCAGTCTGCAGAAGACTGAATGAAAATCCCAAATGTAATCTCTTCTGACAGACTGGCAGCACAACTGGACTGTTTTTAATGACAGAAGATCAATATTAGTGTGTTTTTGCAGGTTCCTTCTGCCCTGCTGGTTTTTAGGGTCATGTAGTAGGATTTGTGAGTTGGAATTATTCTTTAGTATTCTCAAAGGAGGAAGGAATCTCAAATAGCTTTAAACAAGAAATGGATGTATTTGCCCCCTGAAATTAACCCTGAAAGAACATGCAGTCAGTTTAGTGGCACTGTTGTTTAGTTACACCTACATTTCTCTTAACATAAAATGTTATTTTCATGTTGTGTGTGACCATTTTATCCCTTGAGTTATCAGTGACTCCTCATCCAATCTCGTAGGAGAGAGTCAGATAAATCCTGTTTTTAAGTGCCAGAATTGGTGCACAAGAAACATGCTGTAATTTTGCTGAGCTTGTGTCTTCAGATCAGTGTTAACCTTGGCTTCACATCCACGATTCCTTTGTCTTTCCATGTAATCAACATTGTCCTTGAAGAATAAATACAACGAACCTGGCTTTGCTGGGGAGATGAGTGGGGTTTTCCTGTGCTGGGCCAGAAGTTGGACTTAGTGGTTTTTGTGAGTCCCTTCCAACTTAGGATATTGTGTGAGAAAAATGATTGGTTTATGTGTGACCAAAAAAAAAAAAAAAAAAAAAATCAAAATTGCTGTGGTTTTATTTTTGCTTTTAAAAACAACCAAGCCCTGGGTTCCTGTATTATGCTTAAAACACATAAAATAGAAATTTGTTTGTTGCTTGTATGGGGAGAAAAGGGCATCTGGATGGCTTTGTTGGCTGGCTGTACCCAAATGGAGTGTTTAGAGAGCTCCAGTAATTGGCCCCATTTGCTTGGAGAGGGAGCCAAGTACATTTAAGCTGTCCTGGGGCAGGAAGCAGGAATTAATGTGCAGCGTTTCTCATCCTGTGGTTGGAATTTTGCTGTTGGGAAGCAAGCTTTTTTTTCTTTTTTTTTCTTTTTTTTTTAAACCCGACTTTTGCTGTGTTTGAGAAAACTGAAATGCAGGTTTTCCAGTGTCAGTGGTACTTTGGATATTTACTAGAACATTTTTACTGCTGTGCTGAGGGCGGGTGGTGGAGGAGCAGCCGAGGCTCCGGTGGCGGGGGCGCAGGGACTGGAGTGAAATGACATCTGGATTTGTCAGTGGTCATTTTTAACAGGATTTTCCTGTCTTTACACTTTGCTCTAAGCCAAGGGCACATCACTGGGTAAGCAGAGCACAGAGTAATGGTTGGATTTTTGTTTCAGAAACCCGACATGAGGCTCTCCAGAGGCAGCATTGACCGGGAGGATGGAGGTCTCCAGGGCCCAGTAAGTGTGGGGGGATCTCTTCCTCTTCCAGCTCTTCCTCCAGTTTCCTGGTGGAACATGCTGTACACTGTCTTGGGTGTGGGAGATGATTTAAAGCTTTTGCTAAACATTTCCACTATTATTACATGGTGGTACAGCTTTCCAAGAGGCTCAGTTTCTGTGGGAACAGCAGCCACAGCAAAGCGGTTCATGCAGCAGTTTGGGGGGTTTGGGGTTTGTTGGTTGGTTTGTTGCTTTTTTTCCCTTTATTAAAATGTTTCCACAGATACATTACAATAATTTCCAAGTGCTCATGTGCTGTAGAATTGGGCCTTTTATTTAAAAATGGGGATTGTTTTCTGCAAGTTCTGTCAACAGGAAGCAGGATTAAAGTAACTTTTGCAGTTGTTTAAATATCTGAAGGGTTTTCTCACAAGGAATGTAAATGTTGCTGTTGTATTACCCAGAAATCTGTTTGGGGTAGATGATCCACTATGAAACAATTGGAATAAGCCCCACAGCCATTCCTTTATTCCCAGACAGCAGCTGCAGCTTGGGTATTCTTTCTTAGTGGCTTAACTCCTGTCTGTTTAACTAAAACCATCTCTTCAATTGTTTAATTGCCATTGGAATCTCTGGATCATATTGTTGGAAAAGTGGGATTAGGCTAGGGACTGTTACTGATACAAACCTGGTCTTTCATCCACTGTTTCTCCCCAGGAAAGTGGTGTATATTTTAAATTCACCCTCCTGTTTCATTTGGGATGCAATGTAAATTCCTTCTTTGGTTTCAGCATTTCTTCACTTCTTAAGAATTTAGGGATCCTTCCTGCATTTGCAGCCAAGACACAGTCATGAATGACTGTATCAGTGACACACTGCAGCATGATCTCTGGAGACATTCATGTCTGGAGGCTCCTAAGATTTTTTTCCATGAAGTTGGAGAACACTATTAGTTACCATTAGGCCTTGGCTGTTGTTGCATCTTTATATAAGAGCAAGAAAAGTGTTGCTGCATTTTGTGCTGCTCGTGAAGATGCTTTGAGGTGCCCAGGAGATTTTCAGGTCATGTCACAGGTTAGAGATTCCAAACTTTTCAGGGGAAGTCCTGTCTGCCCAGATGAGGTGTTCCAATATCACAGCCCATTTGAAAGAGTGTGAAGGACACACTTCATGGTCATGGACAAAGTGGGTTTTTAAAGAGATTCTAATTAATGATAACTACATTTCTAGTCATGGAATTTGTTCTTGTAGTTCTCTGTAGATTCAGAACATAAGTCTCACTTCATTTGCAGTGGGAAATGCTTAATGCTGCTGTGAGTCAATTTGAGTTTCTGACTGAGAGGATGAGAGATTGGGCAGTGATACAAATGAGAAGTTACCACCCACAGTTTGAAAGTTCCTGTCTGATCACATTCTTTTGACTTATACTTTCAATACACAATTTTGTGGAAGTAAAAGAAATTGTTTTAGTGGAATTTCATTCTTATGCTTCTCTCTTGCTGTCTTTTCCCCTGGTGTTACCAGATTTGAATTATTTAGGTTAACAGCACAAATCAAAGGTAATGACTTGACTGAATGTCTCCACTTTGTGTCCTTGTTTGTGAGGTGACCAACCTCATAGAGCAACAGACCAGTGTAATTTCTGGTTCTGTTGCTGTTGACATTTTTAAAAAAGCCCTTTTTGTGGTGCTGTCCAGCTGAAACTGTGCTCAGTCTTTGTCAGCACGAATTCTCTCCCTGCAGTGGCAAACAGCATCTCTGTAGGGATGCCACCTGTCCTTGTTTCTGAAGTCTGTACACTTCCTTTGTCCACCTAAGTTCTAGAAGATCTCTGCTCTGCCAGGCCCTTTTCTGCCCTGCTTGTTTAATTTCCAGCACTCTGGAATTGCCTGCCTTTGTGCTCTTAAGATTGCTCTTGAAAAGCACCAGAAATCCATGGACTCCAGTTCCTCTAAAAGAAGATTCCCAGGGGACCTCACTGTTTCCTGGAAAGCATCCACTCTCTCCACAGCCAAGGTTTTGCTGGAATTTTTTCTCCTACCTCCAGCAATTTGAAACTCAACTCCTTTGTGGTCACCATGACCGAGGCAGACACTGCTCACCACTTGGCCCATGAGTCCCTCTCTGTTTACAAACAACAAATCCAGGGATCCCCTTTCCCAGTCAGCTTCCCTTAGTACCTGCACCAAGAGGTTACTTTCACAGAAATTTCCTGGACTTCTTTGTGTCCACTGTATGATATTCCCAGTTGAATTTTGGGAAGTTAAATCACCCCTAAGGGCCAGGGCAGTTGATGCAGAGATATTCCTTAAGACTGTGCTGACTCTTGGGCTGCTCACAGCAGCAGTGAGGTTGGTGTAAAGGATGTATGAATGCAGCTACCAGGGAAAGTCACTTCAGTCTGTTACTCAGTTCTTCCAAGTGAATAAGCAAATGGGCCTTGACTAAGAGCTTTGCAACAAAACCAAAAAACGAGCCAGCTTAGAAGTGTGTTCCCATTACAGAACCATTCATCAGGAAGTTCTGGAGTCCCTTTGTTGTGTTGCTATTTCTCCTTCACCACCATGACCTCTACAGTTGGATCTGTGGGCACAGACTGAAAATGAAAATACCTGTTACTGTCCCACCACTTTTGAGAAATAAGGAAGGATGAGCTGTAATGTAGAGGCCTGGGCTGTTGTGAGCAGTACAAAATACATGCAAATTCTTTTATTGCTCTGTAAGTAATAGACTTGTAGTGAGGTACTGATGGTGATGATGAACTGGGATGTATTTTTAACTGGTGGGAAATGTGCTGAGAGCTGGCTGCTCTTGGTGTTTGAGATTTAGATAGTGCTGATGAAAGCTGCAAGCACTGCAATAACTACTTTTTATGTTTATTATATTTTATAGGCTGGTAACCAGCACATATATCAGCCTGTGGGAAAACCAGGTAAGCAGTAAATGCAGATACTGACACTTTGAGTACTTGATTACAAATCTTGCAGCAGCATTAGTGAACAAAAGTTTGTGGCAGTGTTTCCACACAGGGTGGATTCAGGTACTTACTTCACATCAATGTTTGTGTGCTGTGTGTTCAGGTTCCCCATGCAGGCCCCAGACATGCAGTCAGCAAAGCCAAGGAAGTGTTGAGACCAACAAGCAGGAAATGTCTAGAGGAAGCTGAGTCAGAGTGGGAATTCACCCAATGTGGAGTTCAGACATGTAGAACAGCAGTAGAAACCTAAATTTGGGTTTCTTGGTCTCTAAAGTGAATCACACCCAGGATTGCTGCTGGGAAGAAGTCCAGTTTCCCAGACACAACACAGCATGTTGGCACTCAGCTGTGGTATCAGGGGTGGCACCCTCTCAGGACTGGGGTAGCTGTGCCCAGAGCAGTACCAGTTACCCCACAAAAAGAGCTTCAGATATTTTACTAAAACAGTCCTGTTCTCATGAAGTGCAGCTCCCACCAAGAGTGGATTTACTGCAGGACACCTAGGGAGGTCCATCTCTGGCAGAGAAGAGCACGTGCAGCCTGTGCAGTGCTGGCAGAGCAGGAGGGTGCAGGTACAGCTGGGGCTCTAAAAACACCATTCTTTTGTCGAGCAGATCACGCAGCTCCGCCAAAGAAGCCTCCGCGCCCCGGAGCCCCCGGGCACCTGGGCAGCATTGCCAGCCTCAACAGCCCCGTGGACAGCTACAATGAGGGTGTGAAGGTAGGTGAGACACCCCCAGGAAATGGAACATTGCCAGGGCCACGTGAAATACCCCAGCAAATCAAACGTGACCGCTCTGAGGTGGTTTGGTGTTCCTGAAGTAGGGACCGTGGAAAGCAAAGGCGACCAAACTTCCTGAGTAAATAATGTCATGGGGCAAACACGCCCTGGCAGCTCTCCAGGGGAGTGGGGAGGGAATCATGGTCTCCCTGGCTGTGATGTAGTGGCTCCTCAGCTAGAGCCTGCCCAGGTGAGCCTGTTTGTAGTTTGAAGAGTGTACGAGGTGTCCCAAGTGGTCCCAGCTCCCTGTTCAGCAGGAAGGAGCATTCCCAGGGATCCCAGTTACTCAGATGGTACCAGAGTCTCCCGTCCATGGTCACAGGGAGGTGAAACCTGTGGTGCTCAAAAAGCTCTTGGTGCAGCACCAGGGCTCCTCAAACCCCACCAGCTCTGGGGAGGAAGGGAAGAGGGGAAATGGGCTGTTTGACCTGGGAGTGAGATACTTCCTGATGTGTTATTTCATTTCCAATAAATAGCAATAAAGCCAAAACTGAAACTTGGCAGTTGTTTTGTAGCAGAGGTGCTGCTGCAGGGTGCTGTGTCCTGCCCCTGCTGCAGTTGGTGTCTACAGAACTGCTCCTGAGGGTGTCAGGCATTCCCAAAACCATCCCTTTGTGTGCTGTTCCCCCCCTGTGGGACTCTGCCACCTTTCCAATCTCCAGGAAACAGCCCTGACAAGCCTGTAGTAAAGGGCAGGAATCCATGGTGTGGTCGCCACAGCAGTTGGGATGAGTGACCCTTATTTTAGGTGATTTAAGGAAATAAAGAAAAAGCCCAGTTCATCTGAACATGAAATTCAGAACCTGCCATCAGAGCAGCGTTCAGCACAATTTGATCCCAGCCACTGCCAGCCTGTCTCTCTCCTGCTTTTGCTCTGGGATTATTGGAATGTTTAAGAATCAGTGTAAATAGCCAGCAGTGGTGAATTTGAGCAGGATTATTTATTATAAACTGATGCCAGTGCTTTACGAGCTGCCAAGCCTCAGAAAACGTCAAAAAGCAGGAACAGATGTGTTACTAAACTCGACTTCTCTAAAATTTCCTTTCTAAATGCTGATGCTGGAAGATGAAAAAATGTTTTTGAAATACATCCTTTTGACAGCAAACAAACCTGAGCAGTCAAGAGACATCAGTAATGACAAGTGAACAGGTTTTGTGTACTAAATAGCTCTTTGAGTTGGAAAGAAGGGCTGCATTTTGTTTTTTTCTGTCAAAATATTCTTGAAATTGGATTGTTTTATGCCCCTTGAAGAAAACAGCCCATTACTTTTTGGCATAGCTTTGTTAATGGCTGCAGTCCTAAACTGAAGATGCTTGTAGGGTTCATTTCAGCAGACTCCCATTTCTGTACACCCAGTTCAGTCTCCCATTTCAGGGAGAACACAAAGAGGATTGGAATTGCCTGCTCTCAGGAGCCTTCGGGGCAGGCTCCAGGGAGCTCCTGGGTGAAGCAGAGTCAGCCAGTTCCACAGAGAAACTCAGGACTTCTGCAGAGTAGAGGAACCAAGTGCTAAGAAACACAATGTCCATAGTCTTGGAATGTTAAAGCCTGGGGTTCCAGGTTGGGGTTTCATCTGGAATGGGTTCTTGGTACTTCCTAACCACGGCTGTGATGAGTTCTTGAGAACAAATCATGCAGTTACATGACCATGTATTTGCCATCATGACTTACCTAAACAAAAAGTTTTAGAAAGATGAATACAAAATTTTCTTAAGTGCATCGAGTCCTGGCCTGTTAGTGCAGAGGGATCAGCAGTGTTCCCAGGACAGTTCCCAGGTGGTTTCCCAGGCCCTCTGCTCCACTCACCAACCACTCTGCTGCTTGCCAGACTGGCTTGCTCCTGTCCAGCTTTGCATGATCTCCTGCCCGTGTGTTCAGTCAGGAGGAAGCATGGGGTGCATGGCAAACCCTTCCACTGCCCACAGGGAGCAGCATTTGTTCTGTCACACAGGACCCAGAGCTAACATGAGTGGCTGACAGTTCTGGTGAGGAGGAGGCGTTTTCCTTGCAGGCTTTTTAACTGGTCTCTGATTGCTACACGTGTTTTGGGTTTGTTTGGTTTTAATTTTTTTTTTCCTGCTGAGTTTTATTAATATTGTTTTTCTTTTTTTCCCTTCTTTTGGTAAATTTCTTTAACCTCCCCCCACATTCTGCTTCAACCATAGCCATGGAGGGTAAGCAGTGCGTGAGCGTGTGTGTACGTGCCCTATTCCAAAATGTCTTTGCATGTGACTTTGCCAAATGACTCTTTTAACTTCTTGATTGCTGAAACTGATTCGAATCACAGCCTTTCCCTGCTGATTGAAGCAATTACAGTGTTCTTTTTCCTAAGGTATTTTCTGATCAATGCACTAGATTGAATCTCTGTAATAGGTGTTGGTACGCAGGTAATGAAATGGTACAAAATGGAATCTCCGTGTGCTGAATCCTGCACTTCTTCCTTAGAGAAAGACTCATCCAAGCATTCCAGAGTTTCCTTAGGGCAATGTATCAGGGGCTTGCAGTGAAACATTTCTGGAGTTGGGACCAGTCCTGAGAGCCAGCAGTGACCCAGTGTAGGGAGCTGAAGTGCCATGAACCATCTCAGATCCAGGAGGAAATCAGGAGTTTTTTAACTTTCTGCTGCCATTGAATTGTTACTTGGGCATCCCGTAGTAGGGAATAGCTGCAGGAAACTGGGATGCTTGGTAGTTTTACGGTTCTGAGATACTGAGGACCTTACAGAGGAAGTTTGCAAAGTCTCTTTCATTTCAGACCTGGCATTATTTCAGTCTGTCTTGGATTAACTCCAGACATATCCAACTTGTTGGAAGTTCTACTTGAGTAAAGACCACAGGATTTTTAACTTATTAATGTTTTTTCTGATATTTTGGAAATCAACTGTCTAAAAGCATTCCATGTTTCCCACCTGTACTGGTGACGCTATTTTTGTTAAGCTGCTGTAGATTGTCACTAACAAAATAATAATATCATAGAACCGTGGAATAGTTTGGCTTGGAAGGGATCTCAAGGATGATCTCATTCCAGTTCTCTCTTTAACATGTCTGTATGTTACTGTGTGCTCTGACATTACTTTGGAGCACAAAAAGCCCTTCTAGAATGAGGGACCTGATACCTGTTTGCCCTCACAGTGGAACTTGAATCACTGAGACACGTTAAGTACTCAGGACGCTCGTTCCTCAAATTATTCCCTTCTCTGTTGAGTGTTACACTGGAAGCTCTTCAGGGAAACCCTGGTAAAAGTGTCATTTCAGGGATGAGGTTGAGTCAGAAGAACTAAAAATTCCTTCAGCCTCCGGAGCCAGCGTGCCCGGCCGGCTCAGGGCAGCAGCGGGGCTGGGCGGGGCTGCGGGAGCGCGGGGCACCCGGGGAACCCGAGCCCTTCCCGGCTGGGAAGCGGCCGAGCCCCATCTGCTGGGCACGGGAGCTCCAGCAGCCGCTCTGTGCTTGCAGATTCAGCCGCAGGAGATCAGCCCTCCTCCCACGGCCAACCTGGACCGCTCCAATGACAAAGTCTACGAGAACGTCACGGGGCTGGTGAAGGCCGTGATAGAAATGTCCAGTAAAATCCAGCCGGCTCCGCCCGAGGAGTACGTGCCCATGGTGAAGGTACGGGGGCAGTGCCTAAAGGCCGCGTTTGTTTCTTCCCTGAATGAGGTCTCCAAGTGGTGTAGGAGAAATTTTCTGGGAAGCTGGAAGTAGAAAAGCTTTTTGTGTCCACGGGGTGGGGGGCTTGTGGTCAGAGGCCAGAGCTTTGGATTCCATGCCCAGCTGGCCTGTGCTTATCCAGGATGCTGAATAGTGTGCTGTCTTCTCCACATTTTCACTTTTTATACAAAAAAATCTTGCTATTAATCCTTTAGCATCTTCTTTTGATGGTGATAGACACAATTGCAGGTGGGATTTTGAAGAGCCTTAGGCATGTTCCAACTCTCTCCTTATCCAAATGAGGAATTAAATGTATCTGCTGCCTCTTGCACTCCTAAAATTCTCTCATACATTTCTTCCAAGTTTTTAAATTTTATTTCTTTAATTTTTTTTTTCTTAGGAAGTTGGTTTGGCACTAAGAACTTTACTGGCAACAGTAGATGAGACCCTCCCAGTGCTCCCTGCAAGCACCCACAGAGAGGTACGTGGAGCTCTGCTTTACCTGGTGCTCAGCCATTGGCTTCCCAGTCAGCCTCAGCCCGTTGGGACAGGTTTTGGTGCCCCCTTCTTGGCACAGGCACACCTTTTGGTTCCCCGAGCAGTCTGAACTCCTGGGTTATAATTCTGCATTCAATGAATTTTATTAAAATTGCTGCATGGACTTAGGCTTGGTATTAGTGAGGATTTTTAAACTGGATAGAGGTGTCACCCATAGGAAGGTGACATAAACCCCAGTATTCCATGGCAGGGAATCATCTGGGGGTTAATTCTTAGTGCAGATGTCACCAGTCACTTGCTTGCACACCAAGTCATTGAACAGGTAATTGAGCAGAGCTTGGTGCTGCTGGAAGGTTCTGTAATTCTGGATGCAGGAGTGATTGAGAGCTTTCAATGAAGTTCATAACTAAAACAGTTTTCCTCCAAAATCTTGAACAACTGTGGTACTGAGAAAGCCAGAGCATGGTTCTAAGTGCCATCTCAGAGGTTCATGCTCACTTCTCCATGTGCTTAAGCAACCTGTGTCTGCCTTCTGGTTTCATTTTTAGAGATACTTCTATGCTTTAGAGCTGCTTCAGTAATAAAAAGTGATGTTAATAAGGACCTGAAAACCCATAACAAGCTGTTAATGCCAAGTTGTGGTTTAAAATCCACTGCTTGGGTTTTGGTGCTAACAGTGGGTGGCTCAGCAGGTGCCAAATTCCATCTGCTGCTCCACGTGGTGCCCTCAGAAACAGCCCAGCTCCAGTCAGGAATCAGGCAGGGGCTGTGGCATCGCTGTGAGTGTTTCCAGCACCCCCAGGGCTGACGGGGTTGTCTCGTTGCAGATTGAGATGGCACAGAAGCTGCTGAACTCGGACCTGGCCGAGCTCATCAACAAGATGAAGCTGGCCCAGCAGTACGTCATGACCAGCCTGCAGCAGGAGTACAAGAAGCAAATGCTGACGGCTGCTCACGCCCTGGCTGTGGATGCCAAAAACCTGCTGGATGTTATCGATCAAGCCAGACTGAAAATCAGCCAGTCCAGACCGCACTAAGCGCTGAGGGAAGAGCGTCATCAGCCTCGGAATTCTGCTCGCACAGGATGTTCCTTCACCTTCCACCAGCAGTGAGAATTAACCCAGTGCAGTCCTGGCCTTCCAGCGCCTCTGGCTTCAGCAGACCTGTGGCTGGTTCTCATTGCAACAGTTTAACCAAGTGTTTCTGGTAGAGCCGAGCTGGGGTTCAGAACGTGGCATTGTCAGCAGGTGAGGTTTGTAGAGGAGCGCTCGGAGCTGGGGCGCAGGGCAGCTCACACCATCGCATGGGACGCGCTTCGCACCGAGCTGCCACCATTGAGCTGCCACCGGGGCACGGTCTCGGAGCCAAAACTGTTGGAGCAGCAGATGGGAGAAAGATAATTGTGAAGAATTCGGGGAAACCTCAGGGCTGAGAATTCTTGCCCACAGTATATGAACTATCCAGACTGGAATTTTTTTTTTATTAGAACACTTACGTCGCAATATGCTAATCACGATTTACAGAGAAAGAATAAAAAGCTATATTTTCAAGACTTCGGTCATTTCAAGACAAACTAAAGCCCTCTCCATCTTCCTGCCTTTTACTTTTACGTGGCTGTGTGAACCATTTGTTTGGAAGTAGCTGTAGGACACGACTGAACGCTCGTCTTTTTCACCAGGATAACGTGCCAGTTCTTTTGTAGCAATGTTGTTTTCCATGGAAGTGAAAATGCTGCTTTGTACCAGAGCAATTCAGAGCTGCATTTAGAGATCTGTAACCATTCATGTCCCCCATTTTTATATAATTTATAAAGACAGATTAAAGCCATGATGACTATTTTAAATCCACTGTAGTTAACTAACCCATCCTTTTGTCTATCTTGCCTGGGAGGAGTTACAGTAGCGCAGTGTAATTAGATTTTCCTTGGTTTTCCAGTTATGCCATCTGTTCTGTTAAAATAAAAACCACACTCCCTTTTTGCTGTTGAGGGATATAAATTATTCTCAGGAAGAATATAATGAACTGTACAGTTACTTTGACCTATTAAAAAGGTGTTACCAGTGAAACTCTGACTCATTTCATGTGTGTGCACTGCAGAATGCTTCCCTGGGTACCTGTGTCTTTTTAAATATAAATGAATTGATAATACAAGTACTTGCCATCCTGTCATAAACTTGTTACATGAATGTAAAAGGTGGGACACTGCAGAGTGCATTCAGTGTTTGCCTCACTCCTCCACAACTTTGGGGCACCCTTCTTACACACCTGCAATTCTGTAATGCCTCAAATGCTTTGGAATACCCACTTGGAACACAGCCCCTTACCTTGTTTAACTGCTCTGGAAAAGTCAAGCTCAAAAGTTTATTAAATTCATGCTTTTTTAAATAGCACCTTTCCAATACAATGTTTCATCACCTCCCAGACCCACCCTTCAAACCAATTTTCTGGCCAGGTTTCTGTGTACATCCTACACCTTACACACCTCAGTCCTTTACCTGAGAATTGCAGCTTTTCCCCCCACTGTGAAAAGCCTCTGGCCCTGCAGTGCCACAGCTGCCCCTGCACAGGTGCCATGGGAGCTGCACTGGTGCTGTAACCAGAGGTGTCACAGCACCAGAGACTGCAGCACCAGCCCAGCCTCAGCCCTTCTGCTGAACACAACCCCACCCTGCAGCTCCAGGCTGTCCCACATCCCGTGCTCACTGGGATTTCATTCCCTCCCCTCTGTTCAGAGGCCGTGGGTGCCTTTAGGAGCCTTCACTGTTCTTGTGAAACACCAAAACTGACAGGGGAAGTTGTAAAGCCCCAGCTGAACACTCATGACAGCAGTTTCAGGAGCTGCAGGTAACTTGGCCGTCCTCCACCCTTTCCCCTTCACAAGCATCCACCTGAGAGACATGAGTACAAGCAGATGGTTTTATTACAGGCTGGTACAAAACTAATTAGTCAAAAAGACCAAAGCCCATGTCATCATCAGATTCCTCTGATTCTTCCTTCTTTTCCTCTTCTTTCTTCTCTTCAGCTGGAAAAGAAGACAGACAGGATTTATTTTCTAATTTATCAGCTCATACAAGTCACTTGTCACAAAAGGTGTTACATGCAAAGACTAACATCAAGCATGAAGACCTGAGCAGTCCTAACAACCTAAGCCAGCAGCCCAAGGAATTTGTACTATTAGTAAAGTGGGTTTGTGCCTTCAGAATTAATTTTTATCAAAGGTGAAAAACTTTTTCAGAGGAGATGCTGATGCTCTGTATGATCCTGATGACATGCAGGAGGAGCAGTGTTAATTCTGAGGGAACAGTAATCCTGTACACTGACTCCATATGCAACGCCAGCCTTTCTCAAGGGGAGGGCGTGCCTTGCTGGAGAACATTCCCACACATCCTGCATGGCAGGAACCACATGAGAACAGCTTCTGTAACTGGCGCTTACAAAGCTGTGACTGCCCCATCCCTGGAAGTGTTGGATGGGGCTCTGAACAGCCTGGTCTAGAGGGCTTGGAAAGAATGTCCTTTAAGACGCTCCCAAACCAAGCCATTCCATAGATCCACGTTCCCACCACTCGCTCGGACACGGCCGCCACTTACCGGGGGCGGCTCCGCCGGCGGGCGCGGCACCACCC
>WEIU01019054.1:90292-151211 GCA_013389925.1 Aegithalos caudatus | reverse complement strand
GCTCGGGCCTGGCTGGAGCGGCGGCCGCGCTGGCCGGGGGAGGAAGGAGGGTCAGGGCGCCGCCGCCACCTCGGGCAGGGCCGCGTGTCCGGAGGCCCCTCTGAGGGGAGGGTCGCCTTCCCTGCCCCGCTCCCCCCTCCCCTTGCCTAGCCCTGAGGCCGGCACAGCTCCCGCTGCGGACCGGGGTCTCCATTTCCTCCCTCCCGGCTCCATCCCGGGATTCCCGGCTGGCCGCGTGTTCGTCAGCGGCCGCGCTGCGATAGTTGTGCTGTGGAGGTGCGGCTGAAGCGTCCGCATGTCGGCAGGGCTGGAGACGTGAGGGCAGCGTTCGGTGTCCTCAGGAGCGCTCTGGCGTGCGAGCAAAAGAAAGGTGGACGTGAAAAGAAGGGTTAGCAACTCACCTAGGGGCGTTTAATATCGCTTTGGGGAAATACAGGTTACTACTGTGCGAGTTTGTGCAGTTCAGAGGAGACAGTGTTTTTTTCATTTTTAGTGTTAGGCTGTTTCTGTGGTGAAAATTCTTACGTGGAAACGACAGTGTTTGGGTGACTGGCACCTAGTTTTCTTCTAGAAAAGTTTCAAAATAAATGGCATTTTATTTTATGCTACTGTTCTCAATGGTTTTGCGTAATTTTTTTTTTTTTTTTTTTTTTAAGGGGGATAATATAGCAAAGACTGGTGTAGGGAAATACAGGACCTGTAACTGAGATAGATGTCTTTTGCTGCTCCTCCTACAGAGGCTTCCGTAAAAACATTCATATCTTGGGATCCACAGTTAGGTGCTGGCTTTTTTTTCCTTTTTATTTTTTTTTCCCTCTGACTTGATTCTTTTGAAGGGACATTAATCAAGAAAGACAATCAGGATTATTATTTTCCCCTTGAAGTACAGCTCCTCTGTTTTTACTTTCTCACTGGGCTCTTGCACAGCAGGCAGACAGCTCTGAGTGTCCGGATTGATGCTCAAGGTCTTGCTTTCATGTGTAACATCATTTGCACATTTCAGTATCGTTAACTGTAGAACTAGAGATGTAATCCTTTCGTGGTTTCTGGTGTAGGGTTCTCTTGCTCGGGCACACTTTCAGTTTACAGGTGCTCATGGTGGCTCACATCGGGCTGTTGCTGTGTTCACCTCCTGGTGATCTTGTTCAAAATCGTGCTTAAGGAGGCAATTAAAAATATTACCAGCATATGGGCTGAGAGTAGTTTCATGTGCGGGAGTCTCTTTATTTACTCTCTATCTGATCCCACCGCTTTCCCTTTCACTTGGAACGATCTCCCAGCTGGTGGATGCTGTTTATCATGTTCGGTGTGAAAGAAAATGTTTTCCCCTTCCTGGAACAGCCACCTCTTAACCTCGGGCTCCTGACACTGCTGTACTTTCACCGAGTTCTAGGTGGCTGTGTGTGGTCACTGGTGTGTGTCTCGGGCTCCTGCCCTTCTGCTGCCTCCGGCCAAGCTCATCTTGTGTCTTGTTTACTTCCGAGTTTATCGGCGTGGCTCAGCCCTTTCCCCCTGCGTGGCCGTGTCTGTGGCGGGGTGGGAGCTGCGAGTTGTTCTCCACACGGTGAGTGAGGCTCTGCTTCCTTCCTGTGAAATCATCCACGGACAGCCTCAGCAGCACCCCGGCCTTTGGCAGCCCAGGCACTTTCCTGCTCCACTCCACACACGAGGCAGGGCATCGTGGAGATTTCTGTTAGTGTGGCTGTGGTGTGAACCAGCCTGGAAGCAGGGACTGTGAAGTCCCCTGCCACACGTTAATCTGAAAACTACACAACCACTGTGTGCGAAATCCTGCTCGGAGGAGAGAGCAGAAGTGTGGTTTACAACCCCTCTCCGAGCCAGAGCTGCTGTGAACACCCGAGAGCTGCAGCCTCTCCAGGTCTGTCAGCACATCCTTGACACCAGGGAAGGCTCCATTCATCCCTGCAGGATGCGGATCCCGCTGCCGCTGCCCTCTCCGGGCGCCGCTGCTGCGCAGGAGCCGCTTTGCTCTCCCAGCTCCCCTTCCCAAACCGGGCTCTGCAGCCAGGCCGGGCTAAGGGTGCCCCTGGTGCTGGCCTCCTGCCAGAGGAATCGCTCCATTTGCCTTGGGTTTGCTATCTTAGTCTTAATTCTTTTTCTGGAAACAGTATCAAGCGAGTTAGGAGGCTGTATCTGACTGATTTCAAAGCATTGCCGCTGAAGGTGGAAAGTTTGTTCAAACATGCTGTTATGTCAGGAGTAAGATGGGTTTTTATACAGGAAGGGGTTGTCATGAAATCACTGCTTCCATAAATAGCAAGTTAATGATCCCTTTTTGCTTTTTCCCCAATACTGTCTGAATTCTTGGCTTGCTGTTGAATTTGCTGTGGCATTGTGTGCCTACCCTTTTTTTAAGCTTTAAGAAAGTGTGAAAAGTAACAAATCTGAAAATCTGAGAGGGGATTCTTTTTTAAAGAAAAAGCTTGATACTGCTACTCTTTGGTGTACCTTTTCTTAGAAGGACAGAAAAATGTCAAAGTGGCATAATAGAAGTACTGTAATTCAGTTAAAAGACCTCATTAGAAGCTGCATAAACTTCTGGAACTTGTACTTCTAGGTCTTAAAGTATTTATTCATTCTGAATTTTGCACACCATAAAGTTGTCTTTTTTTTTCTTTTCTTTGAAAAGATATTTGGTTTTGCCTGATGCTGAAGGTCCTCTTTTATTGTTGTAGCAGCAGTTGTCTGAAAAAGAGTGTGAAGTTGATTATAGCTTTGCATATGAAATACCAACTTTCTTTCCTAGCACAAAAAACAACTTTATTAAATTAGTGGAACTAAGTTATTTTCTTGTCATTTAGTTTCAAGTTACTCTTTAAAAATTGTACATGGACTGTTGAAACTTGTAAGTCTGTTTTGATTTTCAGTGCAGGTACTTGTTTTTACCTTCCTATATTTTTGAAGATTTTGGATGTTGATTCTCTTTGGGAATCTCCAGTCTTAAGATGTGATGCAGGGAAGGGTGTGCTCATGCCTTCACTGGGGTAGTAGAAATGGCAATATCTTAATCTGGTGGAATTTAGTCCCTCAGTCTCCTGTGAGCTTGTGTTTCAGGGGCAGCCAGAGCTCCCCTGTACCTCCTGCTAAAGGTCTGCCCTTCTCTTTAAAAAGCCTTTTCTGTTCTCTTGGGGGTGGACCTGGTCTTGCTCTGCTGCTGGTATCACAGAGTCTTCCAGTTTCTCTGGCTTAATTTTAGACTGTAAATTAATGCTGAAACTCCTTGTAAGCTGCCACACAAAGAGGGGGAAATGAAATCTCCATATACAGCCTCAGCCCTCTTCTTTTTTGCTAAAATTGAAATTGCATTTGACAAAAAGTTACAGCCTACAAAACACAGCATGACTTTTTCAAAGGTATTGTTGTCATGACCAATATATTTTCCTAAGGAAGGAAAAATTCTATATCATTATTTTGCCTCAGATAACTGTGTTGTCTTCAGGTGGCTTAAAGATAAGGTGGTTTGATGGAAAGATAATTGCTAGTGTCAGATGTGTCACCAAACTTCCTCCTTTCCTTGGTGAACTGAACTGTGCTATTTGCTATTGAAAAGTGAAACATCATTTTCAGCAGTGATTCTCTTGTGATTCTGTGGTTACATGGGATTTTGTGCACTTACTTTTACTTCAAGTTTTTCACTTAGTGGTGCATTGGAATGCACAGAAGCAGTGCAGAGGAACACCCAAACCTTCCTGACTTCCAGGAAAGTTCTTTTCTCACAATTTGTAGATCTTCCTTCACTGCTATCACCACCAGTCTGCCTCTCTTTTACAGAAGGGTGGAAAAGGCATATAAATGCTTTAACTCAGAGAAAATGCCTTAGATGATCATCTGATGTTCTTGTACCCCTTAGAACTGTGTAGCAGGGAGAGATTTTTTTTCATTTCAGAAACCAATCCCTTCTAAACACTTCTGGCCTTCCAGAAATGGCAGAGATCAGCCGACAAACACAGTGAACTTCTGCTAAATGGACTTTGCAAACACAAATTAGGAACTTTACATGCCTGGTGAAAGTCCTGTTCCTGTTGGCTAAGCCTGTCCTGGTGACAGCTTCACAGAACTTGTAAGGCCTGTCAAAATTTTGGTGTTGCTTCCCTTACTTCATGTTTAAGCAAAATACTTGGTCCTATTTTTAGTGATGAAGTTGCTAATACTCAGCCTACCAGAAATTATTGCTAAATCTCTAAATGAAGAAAACTCAGCCTCCAGTATCTTATTTTTGGTAAGTTATGAACTAGAAGGAAAAAAAAAAAAAAAAAAAGCTGGTGGAAAATATTACGTAGTTTTAACTGTAGTGGCTGTGGGTAGGGATCTGTTCCATGCATTGTCCAATTAATTTGTTTTAGTATCTTGCATCCTTTCTGATGTATTCACAAAGCAGCCCACTAGAATGTAAAATATCTCTTATCCTATTCACTAGGGAAGCACAGCCCTTTGAACTCAGTGCAAAGGGATTTTTGTTTGGTTGGTTTTTTTCCCACATATATTGTAATAAACAATTTTGAACTTAAAAATTTCATTATACATTTTACACTGCAGGAATTGGGAAAAGACAGACCTGGATAATATCAACCCCAGGTAGACTGACTTTATGTAGTGTCTCTCATGTTTTAGACCAGAGCTGTAATTTGTGAGTCCCTTTGGTAGCCATTTCTAAGAAGTTGTGCTTTGAAGAGACTTTCTAGTACTGTCCAGGAAGTGGAGTTTTTTTAAATCCTCAAGACTGAGGTGATGCCTGTATTTTTATATACTCAGGACTGTTTTAATCAGTGGTGTCTTTTAGTCTGTTTAGTGATCACCACAGATTAGTGCAATTCATTTTAACCTCTCTATTTTAATTGTTTTGCTTTTAATGTTGTCTTTTCAGAACAATATTTGGTGCTTTCAAATAAAAAGTTATTGTGTGAGCATTATTTAATCTGTTTCTGTACTCTGTCTTTGCATTTCATATTAAGCAAAATGACTTCTCCTAAATACCCTGATTTATAGCTGGGCTGCAGCTGTGAAGCCACGTGGTACCTGGTGCCCAGGCTTTCTAGGAAGGAAAGTTTTGTCTGGTTTGTTTGTTTTTGTTTGTTTGGTTTTTTTTAACTGTATGACTTCACAAAACTGGCCATAGCCAAGGTGGAAGCAAACCAGTGATTTAGATGGGAAAGTTCTGTGCATCCTGGGATAGTCAAGTCAGTCCAAAGCTTGGTTTGAGGTTTTTATTTTGAATTGGGTACTCATTGAGCTGTCCACAGTGCTACAAAATTTTTTTACTGTTTGGGTTGTGAGAGAGATTTATTATTTTTTTAATCACAGGTGTGGTGAGAATAATTTGTTCTCTCCTATTGCAGTTTGTCCTGTTCTAGTTTTTGTAGTGCTGCTTAGTTGTGTTGTGTCTTGTATGGGAATTTATTGCCACCTATAGTGAAGCTGTTGGGGACCAGGACCCAACATTAATAACTGCAGTCATGCAAGTCTCTGTCTTTGGGAGAAGCATTCAGATATTTAACTTTGCAGAGATGCAGAATAATGCCACTTATGGGCTCTACAGTTTTTCCTAAAAGCTCTCCTTGCACAACCTGACTGAATTCCCTTGTACAAGGTGCTTTATAATCAGAAGGTGGAGAATATTCTTAATAAAATGTGTCTAAGTCTGAAGGCTGTGTGTTTAAACAGTACATGAATTTAATGTCTCATGTCACTTCCAGCCTGTGCTGGGTGTGACAAGAGGAGATGCAGAGTAAACCTGAAGTTTGTGGTGGTTTTTTTGTTGTTGTTGTTTGGTTGGGGTTTTTTTTTTTGAGAAATAAACTAATCTCAGCATGTTACCATAGGAAGCTTGAAAATACACTTCTGAAACTTGTGTGTCAAGGGATATTTAAAATTTTGTATATAGTCTAGGAAAAAAGTAACTCTTCTGTGGCCACTGAGGCACTGCCTTGGCAGAGTTGGACACCGTGGGTGGCTCTGTTTGAGCTCTGAATGTCAGAGGTCAGAGTATTGCAACTTTTTGTCTCAGCAATGCTTTTTTTTTATGTTCCTAGTTTAGTTTGGTCATGAAATGTACACAAGAGCTTATTAATGTGAGAACATAAGGAAATTTAAATTTTAATTTAGTAGTAGGAAGTGTGTGTGGATGTGCTAATTTAGATTTGTTTTAAATAAGCCAATTTTAGAAGAATTCCCAAGAGTGGCGGTTTCACTGGCTTAGCTAGATCAATCAAAAAATTGTTTGAAGTTAAACCTGTCATGTAGATGAATAAAGCTTTAAAACATAATTATTACTGGGGCCTTGTTATATACATTCTGAAACTTGTTTAGCAAGTGTTTGCTATTAAAGGACAGGCGTCTGTTCATACCGAGGGTGAATTCCTGTCTAAATGTTGCTGTGTTCTTGACTTTGATAATGAACTTATTTCATTGTCCTTTCATACAGCTTGTGGTTTGCACTGAATGCTCCCTTTCTGCTGGTTTCTGTGGGCTTTTTTAATCAATTTCTCTGTTGGTTGTACATTCTGGCCCCATCATACTCCTCCATCATCTCTGAAATCTTTATGGGGAACAAGGCTTTGGGAGAGCAGGGAGTTTCTCTTGTTTGTGGTTTTTAACTACCACTAAAGCCTAAGGTTTCTCAAATAACACAACTTGTCAACTCCAGCTCTGCTGACTTCTGTTATGAAGTCTACTGAGAGACATAGGTTTAAAAAGAAAACCCAAAAAACCACCAACCCTCCAAACCACAAGCAAAACAAAAATAAAATAGAGGAGAAATCCAGGTTCATGTAGAAATAACAATGCAGAAGAATTAATTTCTTGGTGAACCGGTGCATTTCATTTTGGGAAGAGCTTCAGTGTTTAATGAGGGAATGCTTAGGAATAACTCATAGGGATTCAGAATATTTGCATGGGGTGGGTTGTTTAAAAAGTCAGAGCTTCTTTCAGAGGGAGGAAACTTTCCACCAGGGAAAGGAAATGAAGCTTTGTTGTCTGGGTCTTGTTATGTAATAATAATACAGTGGTGGTGGGTTTTTTTCCTAATTGTTTGACTTGCAAATTCCCTTTAATGTCAAATTGCAGTGAGGCCTCTCTGTAGCAAACTTTGATGTGACTTTTTTTACCTTTCATAGCTGAGTTTTAGTTTGTATCGAGTAATCTGAGAACAGTTGCAGGTGGAGGAAAAAACCCTGAGGTGTAATGGAAAAAAATTCTGATAGGAGACTTCTGCTGCCAGCCTACACTCTCTAATATCTCAGTTATTCCATTATAGGGAACCTGCATTTTGCCTTCTTTGCAGTGATGCTGGAAACCACAGCCCTATCTCTGGAAACCGCAGGAGGTACTACTGCATGTTGAAGATGCTGCTACAGCTGCTTTCACTATCTGAAATGATAAAATAAAGCATAACCTCAACTCTTAACTGGGAATTTTTCTATTCTGAAACTGAACCATGGGAGTGTTTATGTGTTTGTAGATTCATCTAGTGTGTGAGTATGGGAAAAGATTTTTTTTTTTCAAAGAAGACATGACTACTCCTGAGTTACAGCTCTACAGTTGAGTTTTGTATATTAAAAAGTTTTTAGGAATCAAGACAACTTTATTTTTAGATTTTGCACAAAAACACAGCCAGCCAAAGTCTGTGTGGGTATGAAATGTGCTTGCAAAGGTACAACCCAAAGCAGAACCATCCTAGCTTCTTTCTTTAGTTAGCTGAGGACAAATCATTTCTGTGTTTCATTAAGTTGTGCACAATGTGAATCCCACAGGGAACGTGGATCTGGGGCCTCTGTGGCACCAGCTCCCAGCTGGTGAGGAAAGCCATGGAAAACCATGCCAGTGGCCATGGAATAGAGCCCAAGCCATTAGAACTCATTAATTCAATGGAGCTGGTGTGTATGTGGGCACTCATGGCTCTAAAAATACAGGAGGAGAGGCATGGAGTGTGGTGGCAGGGGAAGGGAAAAGTGTTGAGGGAGCAGCACTGCTGAGAACTCTGGTTCAGGGGATTCAATCTATCCAGCATCTGCTCGTGGGCTGTAATGCAGAGACAAGTTCTTACTGCTTCTGAGCAAGGAAAAAGAAATCTGAGAGGTAATGGAATGTCAGGGTGAGCTGTAGAGTTCTCCTGGTGTGTGCAGAAGGTGCTGAAGGACCTAAAGGTGGGGCTGTGCACCCCTTGCTGAGCTCAGCTCTGCCCCTGGCAGCACCTGGATTTACTGTGGCTCCTGGGGACTGAATGGAATTGCCTCATGTTCACACCAAGTAGTGATGGAGACTTCAGGCTGTGTTAAAGTTTTTGGGAGGGTCAATCCTGATTATGAAGAAGTCATGCATTACCAGCCTTGTAGTGACTCAAAATGAAAACAAGTCAACACAGTGAAGGGTGGGTTAGGCTGTTTCCTCCACCTCTGTGCATTTCCAAGTGTCAGGTAGTACAGAAGGAGGGGGAGCCACATTTCTTGCCTGACCTAAATGCAAACAAGGGGTAAGGGAGACATAATGTGGATGGTGAATATGGAATTTCTGGTTTTACCTTCTTTAAAGGAGAAGCAGCCTGAAGGGAGCAATAGATGGTAGTAGGTGGGTTGGAGGTTTTTTGTTCCCTCTTAAAAGATGTGTTTATTCACTTTGGATCTTTTGACATGGCAAAGAACAGAGATTGTATTGAATGGAGGCATTGCTCTTTATGAATGCAGAAAATACCATTATATTCTGTATTTCAAATTGTTGAGAAAGACATCTGGAATGAGTTCAACATAATTTTCTAAGGCATGGAAAAGGGAATGAATCACGATGGTCAAATGTGATAAATAACACTAAGAATGTTCTCCATTTCCCCCTTCATTGAGTAGAGGTTTGTCTGAAGATGGAGTTATTTTGTACTTTGAATTCACATTTAACTTCAAACTGGGCTGCTGACTTGTGGCTGAGCCATAAGCATCCCTCCATTGTTTGGATGGGGCTCGCTATTTGGATGACTTAATTCAAACTGCAGCTTGTAATTAAAAACATTTCTCTGTGGCCCTTCAGAAGGGTTGTAGTAGGACTTAGTAAAATTCCTCGTGCAGGGATCAGTTAAAGCATCTGGTTTGTGAGCAATGAGGATGGAAGTTCTGCACTTTGGGTGCTCTGGTGGTGCTCTGCCACTGCTCACCCCACTTGTAGGTGGTGAGAAGCAGCTTGTTGGTATTCAAAACTTTGGAGGCTGGCTTTGAAGGTCAGGGCTGCAAGGGGAATGTGGGAGGAAAGCAGAGTACTAACACTTGTTGTCCTTTGCTAGTTGACATTGCCCAGAAGCAGCTTGTGGGCTGGAAAGAACCATTCTTAGTTTCTGGTCTTCTGCATTCTGCTGGAGCCTTGATCTCTTCCTCTTCTGTTCTTTTGTTCTTACATATTCTTTGAAATGTGGTCCTGACTTAAAAGCAAGCTGGATGGATGTCTGGCTGCTCCCTTTGATCTGTGACTGCAGCTCACACCGTTGTGTGTGGGAGTGATTCTGGTCTCAGTGGATCACATCACTCCCAGCACCCTGAGGAGATCATGTCTGTGTCTTACAGAGGTCAGGAAGGCATCAGGGAAACCAGGGGAGCTGCAGATCTGTAACTGACTTTTTATTGCAGACAAAATCATCATAAAATGGGTTGGGTTGTGTGGGACCTTTAAATATCATCCTGTCCAACCTGCCTGCCATGGGCAGGGACATCTTTCAGTAGGTAAAAGGGTTGACTTGAGAGTTGATCTTGCTTGAATTCTTTCACAGGAAGAGACAATTATTCAATAAAATGATGCTTGGAGTAGTCTGCTGAACATAATGAGATTACAGTTATGAAGGCAGTGCTGTTTATCTAACACTTTCACTCTCTGTCAAGGTATTTAGTTTCATACTACAGCACTAAGAAATTGGAAGTAGTCTGGCAAAGTAGCATCAAACATTTCAGTAGTCATGCAAGGGACTTTAAATATGATGAAATCTGAGGACAGCTTGTTCATTTTTGCTCATCATTATTAATCCAGCCCTTTTTCTTGTAGTCCACCTTGGCACATGCAATGTGCTGTGGTTAGAAAGTGTGGCAGCTGCTCACTGAGAGACCAGAAGAACCTTTAGAGAGGGGTTTTGTCAGAGATGATAACTGAAAACCTGATTCCATCATCTGCTCTGCTGTTCTTGTGGTTTGTTGAATTCTTGGAAACTAATAGATAAGTGTAACTTTTTTTTTTTTTTTTTTGCTGTTCATTATGTAATCAAGAATTCTATAGCTTGACTGAAGAGCTTCTGGTTTCCATGCTCTGAAATATCCTTCATGAGCAGCAGACAGACTTACAGGTTCCATATGGATTCCTCTGGCCCCAAAATATCAAGGGACTAAGAGCTGCAGCTTTGGATTTCCCTTATCTCACAGAAAACACTGCCAGTCTCTCTCCTATCGTTCCCTAACGGTTCTTAACAGAAAGCCAGAAGTTACAGAAAACTTGAAGACAGCCCCAAGTTTTTCTATAGTTGGGTCCTAAAAAGAAAAGGCTGAACTCCCTGTATTTTTTTTTTTTCTTGCTCTATGGATGTGTGACTAAAATACATAAAAACTCTGCACAGATCCTGTCAAGGATCTGTCCTGGGTGTTTTCCACATTCTTTCTGAATTTCCTCTGTAAGTGGTAGTTAAAGAACTCTTTGTGGAAATCCTGTTACCCTGGTGTGGGGGGTGTCCCCTCTCCAAGTTTCCTTTTCTCCCACTTCAAAGAGCACTTCCAGAAGGGGACATTTCCCTTTTGCAAAGCCCTGTGACAGGCACAGGAGGAAGGAGCAGGTGGCACAGCAGGAGAGGGGAAGGGAACCAGGTGTGTTGAGCCTTATGAGGAGAGGAAAGGATGCTTCTCCAGCTTCTCCAGCTGGCTAAGGGGAACCTTTGGAGCAGATGGAGCCAGACTTGTGGTAGGTGCACCAGAACAGGGCAGAGGCTGGAGCACAGGAAACTCCAGCTGAGTAGAAGGCAAGCTGATTTTACCATGGGGGTGGAACAGATTGTAAGAGGTGTTGTGGAAACTCTGTCCTTGAAGATATTCAAAACTTGTCAAGTCAGCCTGGTCTCTTCCCACCTCTGTTCTGTGTCCATGATCTTCTCTGCTCTGCAGCAGCTGCTGGGGGCTGTTCCTTTGTCAGTCTTGGTTCTTTTTAACCTGGTCATGATGAACACATTTGTCATTTACTTTATTTCCTGCAGTTCTGGGGGAAAAATAGCTGCTCAGTAGTTGAGGAGAAGTTATTAAATCCCTTTTTTGCCCAAGGAGCAATGCATCCTTGGCATTGGATGCATTGCTGGATCTGTGTGATGGCATCACTGACTGACCTGGAGGCAGCAGTGAATGTGCACCGTGGTTGTACCTAAAAAAACCGGTAGTGAAGATCTGGAAGAGCAGCCCCATTGTCTGATATTGGGGCTTAACCCAAAGTGATGCTTTCAAACAGGGCTTCCTTCACCTCAGTTTCATTTAGAGATTATATATTTTTAGAAAAATGGTTTTGGAGAGTCTTTCCCTTGGCAGACATAAATTGCATGAGCCCCATGCTAAAACCTACAGAGAGTTGTGAAAACATCACCTGATGATTCAATATGAGTTAGGACTTGCCACACAAGGAAACTTATTGATATAATTGCACTGGTGTAATTATGCTCAGATGGTTTCCTGTGTCGACAAGCCCTTCCATGCAACTCGTTTGGCCCCTTCTTAGTTAGTAACTCATTAGGCCTCTGACTGCACTTTAAAATTGCATAATTCTTTGCTAAAAAATCTCCAATGTGCAAGCTTAATGCTGACTGGCAGCGCTTCCAGCATGCTGAGCAGGCCAGCAAGTTAAGCTTTTAAAAATGGTGAAGGACAAAAGAAATGAATGCTCCAAGTTTGGGAAATGATTGTGGAGCACATGGTCCTGAAAAACCATCATTACATAATTGTGTTTGGAGTAGAAGCTTGTCAAAGTGTGTGGCTCATTCACACCTTTTATAGACTAGGAGTGTCTTGGCCTGCTCACTCCCTGAGTCACTTTTATCTCTGATTTTGATCCTCAGTAATGTGCAGGAATAAGAGCAGCCAGCCTTGTGCTTGCAATAATTTTCAATTAGCAAATATTATTTCTACTAACACAGCGTTTCTGTGATTATCCAGGTTTCCTCTACCGCCACCTTCCCTCCCTGTCTTTTGACAGAGTAATTTTGCTTGATTGCTAATTTTATTTCATAAAACTGCCACAAGACTGTTATTTTTCTGATATCTGTCTTTTCCAGAGGTTTTTTGTTTTTTTTTGGTAGAAATTGCTGCTTTTAAGATTGATAGCTGTGAACATTTAGTTTATGTAGATAGGATGAATTATAATAGGAAGTCTGCTTTATTTCCTGATAAAAGTAAGCCTAAAGACAGCATACAGGCACTTCATTATTCCACACCCAGCTCACCTTAATTCACACCTTGAAAATGGGGCTCTTGATGGTCTCAATCATCATATCAAGGCTGAAATGTTATCATTATTCATTTTATCATCTGGCAAATGAGTGAGGAGCTTCCAATACTTATCACATGGATGCTCCAGTTTATTACTTTCATCTTTTTTCTAATCCCTTCTTTCCTTGACAGCCCTTTAAAAGTAAAATCCAGGAATGCATGTCGATTTTCCAGCGCTTTGAAATGCTGCCTCCAGAAGCAGCATCTGTGTTCATGGAGGTGTCTCTGCATGAATTTTGGCAGGTTTTCCTGGGCAGGGCATCACTCCCAGCTCAGATGTCCAGTGCTCTGCTCTGTAACACACCTCACCAGGCTGCAAAAGCTTCCTAGTAGGAACCTTGCCACTAAGGAGAATATTCCTGTATTGATACAGCTTCTGTCGCATTTAAAAGTGGGTGAGTGATGGGAATTGTGCAGGAGTGTTTGAACAGGGCAGCTGGATCACTTTGAATGCAGCAATTGTGCCTCCTGGTCGAGGCTGAAGGCTTCTATCATGTTTTGATAGAAGCTCAAACCTTATTTCCCTGTTCTGTCAGCACCAAACCCAGTGTTTTGTGATTCTGCCCTTCACAGCTGCCTGCTGTAATAAGTTCTACACAAGATAGCTTTGCTTTTGCTTTCATAATTTGAGGCAGCAGTCCAAAAAGTGAATTCAGCTCCGTGGCTGCAATATTTAGTTTTTCTCCCCTGGAGTTCAGTTCCCATCCCTGGGTGCCGTGGTTGACACATCCGTGTCTGTTTCAGGCGGCAGAAATGTAGGTTGAGCTCTTATCGGGTCACTGCTGCTGTTTAATAAACAGTACTTATCTCCTTGAAGCAACACCCTGCCCTAAATAAGTTTTGCCTTGGGAGTTCAGCCAGAAATAGCTTTTCTCCCCCCTCCCCCCCTTTCTTTTTTTTTTCCTTTAATTGGATCGTAAAATCCAAATAATTGAAAAAAGTGTTTAAGATGAAAATGGAGGGTGGCAGTGGTCCTGCTCTCTGGGCAGCTCGGTGCTTTTTTATCTGTGTGAATCATGCAGGTTATAAACCTGTGTTCACATCTTTTCCCCAGGAGTCTGTGCTTCTCTCAGCATTTCATCTTACTCTCAAAAATGGGGCTGAACCCTCACTTTTATTCCCTGTTTGTCACTAAAACTCCAGTGGAGGAATGCAGTGGTGTTGTTGAGCAACATGTGTTTGTGTTGATCCCTGAACATTTACAGATACGGCTTTGTTACGCCCCTGTGAAGCACTAAGCAATCCCATTTTAAAACAGGTTGGATGTATTGCTTAATTACAGAATTACTTAATTTGGCAGCATAGTTTATGAGGATGTGTGCCCCCTTCCATCGTGCTTCTCTTTCAAATTTTAAGTTTAATATTTTTATAGTTTTGAAAATTAGTTGTGATGTACCAAATCTGGCACAGAAAAGGAAGGGCAGTGGAATTAACATGTGCCAGTACATACAGAAGTCTTAGAAGGCATAAAAAGCATTGGGAAGGAGAAGGGAAATCAATATATTGATGACAGTTGGCCAGGTTAATAGTGGTAAGGCAACATGGAATTCAAAGTGTAGATAACAAGAAATGGAACTATTAAAGTACAGGTGCCTGGACAGAATATTAAAATATTTTATAGTGCACACTCACTAGTGGGTGGTGTTATGGGAACCATGAGGATACACAAAAATCACAGAATAAAGTTAATGACTGGGACATAATTTTCAAGTGGGAATGTTCTGTTACAGAAAGATGGAAATAAAAATGTGTGCAGTGGTCATCTGTAAAGGATTCAGCAGCAGAGTGACTGAAAATGTACGTGGGAGACAGATTATTTTAAAATTGGGGGGTGGGGAGGTGAAAGTGATGGCAAGCAGGATTCTGGAGGAGTAGAGGTGCTGCTTTGTGCACATCCTCTTGATCAGATTTGGAGGTGGATCACTGAAACCTTTGGTGTATTGCAAGTACAAATATTTGGGGGTGTATTTTTTCTGTTCCTTTGCAGCTGTACTGATAATGCTATCAATAATTTTGTTAGGTGTCCTATCCACAGCAGAGCATTCTTTGCACTGAGGGACACAGACACTGGGAATTTGTCAGAGCAGGCAGGGGGATGTGGTGACTGCAGGGCCACCTGAGCGAGTTAATGACCATCAGAAAAACATGAAGTCAGCAGAGGGCCTGCAAGTGTTGGGAAAAGATGAAAATGGATGTCTTAGAAGTCAGGATGTGTAGGAATTTAGAAAAAATAAAAAGCCAAAGGTTGAGCAGAACCAGTGAGCTGGGTGCTTTGTCTTGCCTTGAGGGTTTGTGGTGGGTATGGGCAGAGGCAGAGGGGCTGCTCCTGGCAAGGCTGGGTTACAGATAAGAGCTGAGGTGATATTTGGCTCTATTTTTCAGGGCAGCTGTTGACACTGCAAAAGCAATGTGGATGAATAATACTCAAATGAAAATTGCTATATTGCCATTGAAGACAAAACTGAAGTACTGAAACATGAAGTTTTAGGTTATGGAAATGCAAATCTTAAGCAAGAAGTGACTTTCATGTGTTGATTAAGTGTTGGAGAACCACAGTCTTTTATAGCAATGTTTATAAAAGGGAGGGGAAAAAAGGAAATTGCATTTCAGTAGCCTGAATTTAAAAGGTGGATGCCTTAGAATATGTTGGGGAGACCAGATCAGAAACAAGATTTTCAAAAAATAATAACAAAACTCTCTATCATTTTTCCAGTGTCAAAACTGATTGAGTATTGGGTGTATGGGGAAATTGGTGCTGTTAGTAGGGTGGTAAAAATAGGGAGGTACTCATGAGTGGGAAACTGGTCATGGGAGGTATTGAGGGATAAAGTGAGGAATTGATTCTACTAATGTTGGGAATGGTCTTATTATTTCATTAGCAAAGACTGCATAAATGTTAGGAATAAGTACATGAAATTTCATCAAGAGGTATAGGAGGCATTGTCAGGCAAAGGAGAATCTGAGCATCGTTCAGAAAGCAGCAGGTTAATAGATATGGATTAGAAAAGTAGATATATTAAAGACAATATAGCTGGGTGTGAGTAGGGAATTGGGAGATGACCATAAGCAACTGAAATGGGTGCCCTGAATGGTCACGGGGTGGCTTTACAAGGCAGTGGTACAGCAGGCAAAAGCAGTTTAGGGCTCATTAATCTGCCTTTTCTACTTGAGAGATGGAAGCTCCAGTGTGGTTGTCACTGTCTTCTCCAGGAAAAATGACTGGAAGGATGAGAATGATGAAGCTTGATTTATGAGCAGACACTTTAACAGGAGGAGTATAGCCTGGAATTTAGTATTGAATGAGCATTTGGTTTAAATCCAGAAGCACAGGCAGGATGTGAGTGGCCTTCCTATTGATCACTCAATATGAAGGCCACTGAATATAGCCTGTCAACAAATAAGGAAAAATGGAAGGACATTTTCTGAGCATTAGAGCATCACAGTTCTGGAACAGCTTTCCAGTAGAGAAAGCCAGGGTGGAAAAGTGGTGACTGATTTGGTAATGAAGGGATGTGAATTGTTTCTGGTGCTAGCAGAGAACTGAATTTGATAATCTTAGGAAACCACACCTGGATTCTTACATAAGTAATGAGAAACCTCCTGGGTTATTTCACATGTGAAGATTTTGCTGCAAGTTGTTGTTGCTCCAGAGCAGAACACCTGAGCACTGAGGCTGCAGAAGTTTTGAATACTCAAGTTGGTACTTTACTCACTTCTCTGTGGATTTTTCATGGATTTTCCTAGACTGAAACAACAGTAAGCAGCCACTGTGCTTCTGCTTCACTTTGAGCAACAGCTGATGCTTGAGCTCAAGAACTGAGCACAGCAGCAGTAGAGTATTTGCTCTGTTTTCTGTGTGAAGGAAGCACTAGGATATAGTTTAGCTCTAATACAGGATTTTGCAGAGCTGCAGCATGGAGGAAAGTGGTGGAGACTCCATTTTGTAGGTGTTTGCTCAAATAAATGTGGTTAGATCTGTTTTAAAATGAAAATTCTTCCCTGCAAGGAAGATCTTGGTTCCTGGTTTCCTGCTTGGCCTGTGAAATTCCCACCCAGCTGACTTGTGGTATAGGAAAATGCAACTAATTTTAAGGTTTTTTTTTCAGTAATTTGGGCTAGGAAATACAACAAATTATGCATAAGAAAGAGGAAAAAAAGGATTCATGGTCTCCTGAAAGCAGGGTTTGGGCTTTTAAATTTTTTTAGGTTGTTTAAAAAGAGTCATGATTTAAATGTGCTGGGCTTCACTGGTCCAATAGCCTGTAAATTTGCTGAAATGTCAGTTTGGGACATCTGATGTCTGAGTTGTGCTTTCTCTCTTTTGCAGTGCTCACACCTCCTCCCCCATTGCCACCACCAATACAGGGATATGCCTTCAAACCTCCTCCTCGACCAGATTTTGGCACTTCTGGGAGAACAATCAAACTGCAGGCCAACTTCTTTGAAATGGACATTCCTAAAATAGATATCTACCATTATGAATTGGATATAAAGCCAGAGAAATGTCCTAGAAGAGTTAACAGGTAACACTGCACTTTGCTTTTCCTCAGTTTATTTGCAGGCTTGTTTTCCTTTGAAAAAGCTGGGGCCAGGTGCCCTCACTGATGTTTGGAAAGATGTGTCTGGCTTTAATCAGTGAGTGTACTCATCACTTCCATTAACAGAATATGCATATCCTTTTTATTTTATTCCTCCAAGTCTTTGCTTGGATTGATTTTGTCACAATCTTAAGGTGCTGCTGATTGAAGCCATTGGTGGCAGGTGGATAAGCTGCATTAGCTCTGCTGAAGCTGGGTCAGCATAAGCCAAATTGATAAAAGTGATTTATTTTTACCTGGTTAAATATTGGAGTATAATTGGCTGAAGTCCTTCAGCAGGGAGCTGGTGTTAGCAGCTTCTCTTCCCACCTTTCCCTACTCAGAAGAGGAGGCAAAATCCATTTGTGTGTGGGAGAGGATTATGGAGTTACTGAAGCAGGTAAGAATCATCAGTAGATTCTATATAAGGGAAAACTATGCTCCTGAAGCAGATAGCAAGGTGAAAACACAGCTGAGCTGTCCAGGGAAACAAGCAGCCAGGTCTTGCATTTGGCATCTGTGCCCTGTGAGAGTGTGCAACTTCATTGACTTGAAAAAGAAGCGGCGTTGCCAGATGTGAAACTTGAGAATGAGACTTGGCACCAACTGGAAACCACAAGTGTCATCATCATAACTACACCTTGACTGTAGAGGATTGGAATGGCCTGTTTATATATTCAAGAGCAAAGCCTTTCTTTGTTAAAAAAGGTCACATGGGTGGAATATGCAGTCATGAAAATAAACAGTGTGGAGTCAAAAAAGCCACCCGAAAGCCATGGATTTCCTAATGTGAATTAATAAACCTGAGGGCATTCTCCATTGTTACACCAAGGAGTTGGTAATGATAGTGTTTTCACAAAGCAGCATCACTGTGCTTTGCTGCCCTGTTGTTTTTCTTTTCTTCCTTTGGTGTTCTATTGTAAGTTTAATTTTTCATCTAGTCAAGAGCTGAAGTTCATTCTGAAAGCACACTGTTGTTAAGTGTATGAAGCTGAAATCTCTTCTTGCCCAAGGACAGCTTCTGATTTCACTGAGATGCTCTTCCTACATTGGAGCACTGCAAAACACTTGGAGCAGTCCCTTTTTTCATAAGGGGAGCTGTGAGAACTTTGCTTTCCTTAACTGTTATCCCAGCTCCCAAGGGCAGCTGCCACCACCCCAGCTCTGCCAGCTGCTGCTGCCTGATCCAGATTTCCTCTGCAGCTCCTCTGGGAGCCAAGTGCTGCTCAGCTCATGTGTGTTCTCTGTGGGAGCACCTCCCTTACACTCCAGTGTGGGTTTGCTTGCCACAAAACCTAAAGCAGTTTTTCTCACTGGAAAGGCAAATTCTATGCAGTAGCAATTTCAGGTACAGATCTACACATGAAATGCCTTTTGCAATAAGCACAGATGCCACAGATGCATTCAGCAGTGGTGTGGTGGATGTTTCTCAGTGCAGTGTGGTAAGAATACAATTTGGATTCACATACTGAAGTGTGTTTTATTTCTTTTGAGTGCTCTATTCTGTAGATGTACCTGTACTCACCTGCACCTGAGTTTTTGTGAGCTTTTGGTCCTATGTCTACACCTGCATTTCTGTGTGTGCAAATATATGTATATATAATTATGCAGGATGCACATGTAATCCAATTCTGAATGATATTTTTTTTACAGCTGGCTTACAAGTTTCTAGTATTTTGGCTGTATAATTCACATGTATATAGTAAGTAGTTTTTGTCATTGCTTTATATGATAAAACCTCTAGAAAGGAGAGAGTGAGATTTTATTTTTTGCTCTACTCCCTTATCTGTGTTAGCTTTGTTCTTCAGTTTTACTCCAGCTTGAACTGTGACCCTGCAGACCCCAGTGCAGAGTGCCTCCACTCTGCATGCAAGTGCTACACTGAGACATGAGCTGGAGCAGGTGTGGAAAACGCACAACTGATTAATACAGTCTGGCTACAGTTCTCTACATGTGGCAGAAAGGTCAGGTCTGTTTGGGTAATTGGACAGGCAGAGTGGGCAGTGTGAGTTTGGTTCTGCACTGGGGGTGCTCTCAGTTTAATTTTTGAGGATTTGTGCAAGGTGAACTCTGCCTGCAGTTGCCAGCCCAGGGTTCTTGGTGAGCTTTCATGAGCTTGGTAGAACAGTTGTCCCAAAGGGCTGAAGGTAGTGAAGTGGTAAATAACTCTTCTTTAACTCTGCTGTTTATGAAAATAGCTTATTTTTCATAAAAATGTCTCCACCCACAGCTGAGAAGCACCATTGCTAATTGTGGATGTGGTTTGAAGCTTGAAAACATTAAGTGGAAGTGTTCATTTTTTATATAAAGCAGTCTACAATAGGAAGAACTTGCTCAGGAGGGAGTGTGGGGTTTCCATGCTCAATCTTAAACTCAAGGTTGAAAAATAGCTCCTTCCTCCCACCCTCCCAGTTACATACTTCTTCAGTCAGACCCTGTAGACCTGTGGCAGATATTACTGGGTCAGGTTTGATTCATGCTTTGCAGGAGATCAGAATTTCTTCCAGTGGCCACATCTTATTTTAAGATAAACCCTGGGACACAGCAAAGAAATTGCCAGTTAAAACAGTCTTAATTCTTTTCTTGCATGAATTCAGTTTAATTTCAGATTTTGCAGCTCTCTGGTACCTACCTGAGTGCTGGGTTAATTACCTTGCCAAGTCAGGGGGCACGAACCTGCAGCATCTGGGAGCTGGGGCTTGTCAGCAGTGCTGGAGGAGCAGTGATTTCCTTTCTGTGTCACTTTAACCTCTTAATGCCCTCCTGCCCTGTCTGTTAAGATTGCAGCCTGCTGACAGATTTGGGGTATTACAGGTAGACTGAAGGATGTCTCTGTGGGACATTGGGACCAAAAGACCTTTGGCATCAAAGAGTGTTATTATTTCATCTGACCTCTCACTGCTGAACTGCTTTGCATGACCAGTGTGTGAACACTGTGGCTGGGCAAGAGCTGTGTGAGTGGTTTCCCCATTCATACAAAAATGGAACCTAATTCCAGCTACTCTTCAATGGATTTGTACTTTTAATATTCACAGCTCCACTTTTGTTGGATGGATCCCAGTTTTGTTGTGTGTATGAAAAAAAAGCATTTAGAATATTTTTTCTCAGGAGCTGCAAAGTGTTTTACTGTCATTGTTGGCATAAACTGGCTGTCCTGACATTGGGGCTGTAAGCTGGGATAATGATATTTTTGAAAGCATCTCAGGCTGCTGAGCTTTTGGTCCAGGGTTCTCTGCAGAAAGGGCTGGAGGACAGGGGAGCTGAAGGCCCAGGATCGACCACACACCTCTTGTTTTGAGCTTCAGAGAGCGTGAGCTTTCACTTCACCACTTCCAGTAGGTCACAGAAAAGAGGAAGCAAAATCTGAAAAAAACTAAAAATAGCAGTTTCAAGAAAACAGTTGAGTCTGTGGAAAGGTTGCTTTCAGTTCAGATCAGTCAAACAAATTTTGCTTTTAATAGACAGGAGTGGACAAACCTTTCATTTACCTAATGCCTCTGTTGGTGAATATTAGAGTTAGTACTCGTCTGCTACTTAACATTCAAAGTAAAAAGTTGGATTAACTTAATCTTTTTGCATTTTCAGAGAAATAGTGGAGCATATGGTTCAGCACTTTAAAACCCAGATTTTTGGGGATCGCAAACCAGTGTTTGATGGAAGAAAAAACCTTTATACAGCTATGCCACTTCCCATTGGGAGAGATAAAGTAAGTTTTAAATAGAAAAATTTCTAGAGATTTTAACACGGTATTTGCAGAATATTTCCAATAACTAATAGAAACTGATTTTCTGATTTTCTCTTTCTGGAATAGATGTCTCTATTGTTGTCACTCTGCTCGGGGTGTGCTTTGCCAGGACACACCTGTGACCTTGTTGCTATCCCAGTGGTCTCTCCCTGTTCTGTATCCCTTCATTCCTCCCTCTCTTTGTTCCCACTGTGTTGTGGTTTCTGCTGCTTTAGGGAGCTGGATCAGCTGCCCCAGATAGCAGAGAATCTCCAGAGTGGCAGTAGGGAAAAAGGGAGAGCACAGCTGAGTGTGGGAAAGAGCAGGGAAAACAACTGCTCTGGGCAGCAAGAAGCTGTTGTGTCACCTCCCTAATCTCATCAAGGCCCACTCTAAGCTTATTCTCCCTATCAGTAGCTGAAAGAAGCTCCTCCATCTCTCTGTTGCCTGTGTTGGAACCACTCCTCCCTAATCCTTGATGACTGAGAGCCAAATTAATTTACACTGCACAGGTACCTGCAATCTTTGCCCCGAGGCAGCTGGAGAGAGCTCAGTTGTGTTTGCCAGCTCCCCGTGGGGCAGTGACCTCTTGGGGCTCTGGTTGTGGCTGCTCCTGTGCCCATTGACTGCTGGAGTGGAAGGGATTGTTGGAACATGCTTACACACAAGCTCTAGAAAATTATTTAGCTTGTGCATCTGTGATCTAATACCAGATTGAATTTTCTGTGCTTTCTTTTGTTGAGGTGAGTCCCTGAGGGAGGGCACAGTCCTTGTTGGTACTGTCCCCTTCTGCTGGGGGTGCACAGTTACAGGGGAGGACTGTTCTGTCTCATAGGAGTTGATTACAACTTAAGTATGGATGTTTAAAACATAAGGGGGGAAGAGAAATACAGAGAAATATGGAAACTGGGAACCCTCTGAAATTCAGCAGCTATAGAATAGTCAGGCTGTCATCTGCTGTCTCATGTTGGATGTCTGTGCAGTGGTTGACATAGTTAATAGTTCTACCTGAATCAAGTTCTTAAAATCATGTGTAATTTTTATTTCCTCCCAATCTGAGTGAATGCCATGCAGTGAAGGTCAGTCTTTCCTCCAGTGTTAATTACTTTTCATTAACTGATAAGGTAACATCTGGGAAAACTATAAAGGAATCATTAAAAGTCTTAGTGGTTTTTTTTTTCCCCTTGCTTTCACTTAAAATATTCCAGTTCCTACAGATTTAGCACACAAGACTGCAAAGTATTTGTCAAAGGTGGAAGGATACTTGGGGAGAGTCTCTTAGGATTTTAAACTCTGGATATGTGCAGAGTTGCCTTATAATACTTTAGAAGTGGATGACTGACAATGTATGTTATGACAAGTATGAAGTTCTGCATTTAATAAGTAAAGGTAAATAAGAAATGGTTTATTTATACATGATAAACAGGGATCAAATTAATCCTCAGATCTGATGAGACTTTATGAGATGCAAGCTGACCCTCCTTGCTCTGATAACCATTTTGAGTGGGACAGAGTTAACAAAATCTTCCAAGTCACCTTTTTCCCAATATGGAGTTACAATGTTCATTTGCAGGGACACAAAGGGATTGGGACATAAAGAGCTGCCACATTGTCCCTAGACTTCAGTTTTACCATGTAAAATTTAGTGTATGTGGGCTTTAAACTCCAAACCATCAGGAATGGAGTCCTGTTTGGTCAGCAGGCACAGAGGGTACATCTCATCCAAGAAATCTCATCCATTCCCAATCCTGCTAGAACAGTCATCATTTGGAATGGGTGATCACTGAGGAGTGTTTGTAGTGGAGTTTAGCACGAGGAGGCTTCAGGAGGTTTCATTTCTAGCTCACATCTAGTCACACTTTCAATAAACTCCTATTTTTTCCCTGTTTCCCATGGTTATAGGGTTTTGTCAGTTGTTCTGCTCTACATGTATTAATGTTACCCTGGAAGAAAGAGCTAATAGAGATAAATCTTTAGCTGTTTTAAACCAGACATGGGGAAATTTAGCTTAATGAAGGAAATTTTTGCATGGTGCTAAATTGGTTTAAGCATGATTTAAACCACTATAAAGCTTGTAGGTATTAGGACTTTCCTTCAGCATAATTAGATTAGGTTTCTTTAGTGGGTTTTTTCTTTTTCTTTTCTTTTTGACTGTTCTGTACATAACATGCAGCAAGTTCACTGCACATCTGATTACATTTAGGATCATACTGAAAAGATTCATGAACATACAATGATTAATCTATGTGGAAGATCTTAACTGACTTGCAGTATGCATTGGTAGTGGAAAAACTGATGCTAAACAGAGGGCTGACACCAAATTGCCAAGGTTTTTTCCCCTCCTGTTGCTCTTTTAGGTTAATTAATGCACTCTGTCCTCATCTTTTGTTGGTAGTGGTTGTTCTGGTCTTGGTTTTTTTCATCCTTGCTGGCAGCTCTGCTTCTTTTATAGCTTCTACATAAATACTTTTCTGCTTGGCTTTTGTGGTTATCAAATCTGTTTTCATTCCTACCTTTTTTTCACTCTTTAATTCATTTTTTTAGACCTTTTAGAACAAATATGGAATATGTCAGTATTAACATAATATTTTCTTAGTTTTTACATATACACATGGAGAAAAATTAAAATGCTTAGGACACTGTCAAGTTAGGAAGATGTTAAAAGTCTCCTCTTTCCTTGTAGGTTCTACACAGCAAACCCAAACAGCAGCTTTATATTCAATTCTTGCTTTACTTGTGTATTTCCCTAAAATATCCTTCTGCAGTAAAAGCTGGAATTTAATTTTACCAGTGCTTGGAAGTTTTCTTACCTAATGAGATTCAAGAGCAACTGATGTATCTTAACCTATATCTTCATTAGTCATTTATTAGAAACAGTAACTACAAATGAACAGAGCAGCACTGATACAGAAATCCTGCTGCTATTCCCTTTTCCAGAAGGAAAATGTTAATCCTGTCTGTGGTCACAAACTTGCTCCTCTGACTTTGTCTTTCTGAAGTTCTGCTAAAGACTCTGCACATGACAGAAGCAGAGCTCTTTCCTACATCCATCATTTGCTGTTAATCTGTTTTCCTCTGAATCCCTGGGAAGGAAAAGCTCTTGGATTAATAGAGAAAAGGTACATTGTATGCTCAGAGCATGATAAAATAATCATGTGATGTTGCATTTGTTTTATGGAGAAGAAATACTAGGAATTCCTCAGAAACACATGGTCAGGTTTAATCTTTATTTGTTTTAAACAGTGATAATGCTGATTTGTGTGAGTCATTCACACCACATCAGCTTCAAGACTGTTCTTTTTAAGAACAGTTTTGAAAATTTTCTACAGGCTTAATGGTTTTTCACATCCTTACAGTAAAAGCCCTTTCATTTTGCTCCCTTAGTTGTAAAATTGTCAACTCTTGCAATTTGGCTGTGGGTCAACCAGGTAGCATCCTAACATTGTAAACATTTTTTTTATTTGGGGATAGAGAATAAAACCTTGTATTTTGCTTTAGAATTTATCCCAAATAGTAAAGGACATAGTAAAATTCTTATGTAAAACTACTTTGTCCTATTTTTTTCATATTTTGCTTACTTTGCCAAACATAAGTGTGTTCATTTGTCCTCAAAAGTACAGAGTGGGATAAATAAAATATTACTGAGAGAGGAAAATTTCTGATTAGCAGTGCCTAAAAGTATATGTGAACTTTTGGATGTGGATTAAGGACATTTTTTAATATTTTATGATTTTTTAAAATAGGGTGAGGTATTTAATTAAAAAAAAAAAAAAAAAAAAAAAAAAAAAAAAAAAAAAAAAAAAAAAAAAAAAAAAAAAAAAAAAAAAAAAAAAAANTTTAGCAGTGATTCCTGATTCAACTAATTTGGAGTTAGACCCAGCAGCAAAAACTGTTTTGGGCCAAGTTCAGCAGTCACAGCTTTGCCAACTTTTGCTGGTATTTGCAGTTGGGCATCTGGAATAGAAATTCTTCAATCCTGGACCTTTTATTTCCACCAGGGACAAGGGGACTGCAATACAGGTTCCTCTTCATCTCCCATTCCATCATGGTGAAGGAGTTTTGCAAATTGATACCAGGAGAGGAAAAAAAGTAAAATTAGTTAATTTTTTTTTTAAGATGAAGGGCACCAAAGTGTTTTAATAATCTCATGAATTGTGTACTGCCAGTACTCGGAATAAGTATAAACTGGTTGGGATGGGAAGGGACTTAAAGGCCATCCTGTTCCAAGTCCCTGCCTTGGCCTGGACACCTTCCACTAGACCAGGTTGCTCAAGCAGGAATGCTGAAATTTGATTTGGAGGAGAGGTTTAAAGGAAAATCCAGGTCAGGTGTGTCAGACATCTTCCATCTGCTGTAAATAAGTTGCAAGCTGAGGACTTTTTGATGGTGTGGTGGGAAAAAGACTTAATGGAAAACTTCCAGCCTGTGTGAGCTGCAGACCTGTCCCTTTCTTGGCACAGCTTTCAGCAGGGTTGACCTGGGCCAGACTCCCAGCAGTGACCCCAGGACTGGACTCAGTTTCCATTGCTCTCCCACAGCTGTGCAGCTCCTTCCTCTGCTCCAGTCTCCCTGGGGAGTGATGTTTGTGCTGGAGAAGAGATTCAGCTCTAATATTAATTCTGGCTGCCTGCTGTAGATGGTCAACTCATTTCTGGGGGCACAGTGGGAAGGCTTCTTATTTGTGTTTTATATTTCTTTCCTATTTTTGGACCAAAGAAGCAAATTGTTGCAAGAGGCCAGATGCTGGCAGATAGCAGTTTGCTGTTAGCCACCTATTATTTTTGCTAATTACAGTTAAGTGGATGCCTTTTATATTTAAATGTAAGCTCCCTGTCAGGGGAAAATGCAGCATTTTTGTTTGTATCCAGTACAAAGGCCACTCTGATCTTGTTATTTCTTGTAGTCACCCCCAGACCTCCTGATCATTTCAGACAAGCCTTAATTTTAGTCGGCTTAAAAACTTTGGTGCTCAGACTTCCATTGTTTTAAGAAAGAGGAGAAATCAGCATTACAAGTAATTACAAGTAATTGGCTGAAGTAATTTATCACCATGTAGTTTGCCACTGTTTTTTAGACAAAAAAATTCAAAGTAGGGCATAACATGGGAAAGAAGTGCACCTGTTTCCTACCTGATACCATTACTGGTACTTTGGAGTTGTAGTTTATTCTTTCTTTTCTTACTTAAAAAAAAGTTTTGGCTTGGTGGGTTTTGTGGGGTTTTTTTTGTTTTGTTTTTGTTTGGATGATTGATGATTTTTCCCCCCTCTTTTAAAACTCCTTTCTCTTGTTTGAACTGTGTCTGCAACAACAGTATGTCAAGCACTCTGGTGCTCTCGAGAGCAAATACCAGAAATTCATGAATCTTGGCAGGTGGTGACACCCCCTGCTTTATTTTAGGCATGGAGGGGCTGACATGAGCAGTGATGGGATGTGTTAGGGATCACACAGGGAACACACTGGGATGTGTTAGGGATCACACAGGGAACACACTGGGATGTGTTAGGGATCACACAGGGAACACACTGGGATGTGTTAAGGATCTGAAATCAGGTTATGGGATCTTTGCCTAGACCTCCCTGTTGATACAAGTGCCTCCAAATTCTGTCTCCTCTGAGGAGATAGATGCCAGTGGGAGGCACTCCAGGCTTCTGGAATACCCCTTTGGGAAGATGGAGCTGTAAAATGGTGCTGTACATCATGCATGCTGTTGCTTCATCCTTGCTTTTCGTTTCCTCCCCTGCTTCGTGGCGCTGTTCAGTGGAATCCACTGTCCCTCCTGATTTCCCCCTTTGCAATGGAAAGAATCATCTTGGTTTGTTGTTTGGCATTGTTGCAGGTGGAGCTGGAGGTCACGCTGCCAGGAGAAGGAAAGGACAGGATATTTAAGGTGGCTATAAAGTGGATGTCCTGTGTGAGCTTGCAGGCTTTACATGATGCCCTTTCTGGCCGGCTGCCGAGTGTCCCCTTTGAGACCATCCAGGCCCTGGATGTGGTGATGAGGCATTTGCCTTCCATGAGGTGAGGAGAAGCCCTTGAGATGCTTTGGGTGTGACTGGAGTGCTCTGGTGGCTCTTGGGGCAGTCTGTGCTGCCATAGCCCAGCCACACTCGTGGCTGTGTGGCAGTGGCAGGCTCAGGCAGGAGGCCATGGGTGTTTCCCTGCTCTCCCAGTGGAATTCAGAGCCTGCAGCCTTTCCCCAGTGGCCTCAGACCGGCCCCATGTTTGTGTGCTCCCAGCTCAGGGGGCTCTGCCACCTCCCTCTCTCCTCTGTAGCCTTGGGGAAGGAGGCCCTCCCAAATGGGAAGTGCCTGGAGGCTGGTAGATGGGGAAGAATGGATTTTAAACTTCTTACCCTGTTCTGTGTGTTCTTGGCCAGATGTTTATTGCCAATTTTGTATAAATGTTAAGGTGCTAGGGGGACATTACTGTAACCCCATGTGGCCGTTTTGATAGGAAGGAAAAACTTGAAAATTATTTGTTTTTCAAGTGGGACCTACAGCATTTTCAGTGACACCCAAGGGATAATGGGCTTAATTCTGCTGCTGTGACACAAGTCACTTAAGACCACTGTGCAAATGATATACAATTAGAAAGCAAAGAATGAATTTTAGTAGGGTTTAACTTTCCCATATTGAAGCTCTAAATAAGTAATATGAGTTAAATATATGTAAATTACTTTAAATAGCCTTATAGTATGTTGACTTTGTCTTCAGACTTAGGATTAAAAAAAAAATAACTTTAATCAGGCTTTGCAGGACAGAAAACAGCCCATATACCTTTGTTCAGAGGAAGACATTGGCCCTGGATATGATTTGTTTCCTATTAAGTTTGTGGTACTTAATTAACAAGATGAAAGATGGATCAGAAATATTTGTTAGATCACTTATTTATGCTGACATAATGTCTATAATTCAGAGTGTGGGGAGACATTGTTACATTGGTGTCTTAATAGCAGAGGCTTCTAATTATTTTCTAACAGAGGCACAGCTGAAGTTTTATAGAATACAAATAAAAAGTTATTAATGCTTTTTTGTTGGAATTAGTAGATATATTAAGGAATATACTGAAAATAAATTTAAACTTGAGTAGTAGCCAGTTTCTTACTGTAACAAGCTGGGTTTTGAGAGGTGTAACCTGAGTCTTGCCAGGAATCTCAGATTATTGGTTATTTTAAACACTGACATTTCTGTGCTTTTGTGAAAAGGAATTTGCATTAGTTATGGCTTTGTTGCAATTTTTGCTTTAGTTTTCTGAGGTGAATTTTTTTGCTTTCTTGCAGGTATACTCCTGTGGGGAGATCTTTCTTTACAGCATCAGAAGGGTGCTCAAATCCTTTGGGTGGTGGCAGAGAAGTTTGGTTTGGCTTCCATCAGTCAGTCAGACCTTCATTATGGAAAATGATGTTAAATATTGATGGTAGGTACTAGGAAGTATTTTCTTGCTCCTTAATGGAAAAGCAAAAATTTAGTTTCATGTGTTGGATTTCTTGAGAATTTCCTCTGTGTTGTTGTAACACACTGTTAATGTTTTTGTCTGCAGTGTCTGCAACTGCATTTTACAAAGCACAGCCAGTTATTGAGTTTGTCTGTGAAGTTCTGGACTTCAAAAGTATTGAAGAACAACAAAAACCTCTGACAGATTCCCAAAGGGTAAAGTTTACCAAAGAAATAAAAGGTAATAAAGAAGTTATATACAGCTGCTTTATTCTGTCTAATGTGTTACCATTATGGATTTTAAATATTTTCTACAGCAGTTGCCTTATTAGGAGACAAAAATTTAATTTTTTTTGCTTTTGAAACCTATCAGTAGTACCAATCCAGTTGCATGACAAAAATATTCAAGTTCCTAATCTGATTATTTCTAAATGTTTACAAAGACTGGGATTTCATGGTTTTTTTAATTACTCAGTCTTAAATTTTTCCAATTACTGATGTCAGGTTTTTCATATTTCAGATTTTACTAATAATTTAGCAATGTATTTTTGCATACTTAGGCATCTGTCCTGCATATAATCCCCTGGAAGTAAACAACAGATATTCTAGTGTGTAGTGACTGAATCAAAGTGAACAGGAGGAAGAAATTTTATTGGTTTTGTTCACTGAAGGCTTCTGGAAAATGGAGATCCCTCCTTGCTGATAATCTTGGCAGAAAGCAAGCAGCTTTAAAAAGAATAAATCCATAAATCCATCTTGCACCTTCCTTTCCTGTTTCCAAAAAACATCAACAAAATTATCTTTGCCCAACTAGAAGTTAGCAGGGAAAGTTTAAATAAATCCTGAGTTTGCATTGGTTGTAAATGTTTTGAAAGGATAATCAGGCACTGAATTGCTTCACCTCATTCCCATGAGCTCCTAGAGAGCCTCTTTGGGGATTCCACTCCACCCACACCCCCAGTTCATTAGCTCAGGCTGGGTGTAAGAGCTGGAGGTCTTACAGACACTGAATGTTTAGACAGAAAGTATAAATAAGGGGTTTTGTTTCAAAGAGCTTGTGTGCCCTTTTTGTCCTTTCCCCATCCTGGGCTTCCTGTACACAACTGGAATTTGCAGAATGTGCTCAGCCTCATCTGTGAGCTCTGGGGGCTTTGAGATTTCATCTTGTCTCTAAAATTCTGTGTTGAACTTTGGCTGAAGCTCAGGACTTTTGAATTTCAAGAGTGTATTTCGTTTTTTTAATTCTATATGGACTGCCCTTTGGGGCTAAATAGAATGGCTTTTTTACACTGTTTAACTGGTCTTGTGTAGCAGTTTAGGGCTGACATCTGGATTTTGGAGAAATGGTGATTTGTGCTGTCTGATTTTTAGGTCTGAAGGTGGAGATAACACACTGTGGACAAATGAAAAGGAAATACAGAGTGTGCAATGTCACCAGACGACCAGCAAGTCACCAAACGTAAAGGAGTTTTCTGTTTGATCTCAGGCTGGAAAAATATCTTGTCTGCCTTACTAAGATGGGGAAAATTACCTTGGAAAAATGATATTTTCTTTAGTTAATACCCTTAAATATACCTCAAAAGTATTTTCCCAATTTTGCTGTTCTTTTTGTTCTATTTTTATACTATAATGAGTATCATGGCATTTGGAGCAATTGTGCTGTTTTAGATCTGGGAGGATTTTTTTGTTGGTTGGGGTTTTTTTTTCCCTGTCATTTATGGATTTCTTTAAAATTGAAAGGACAGGGTGTCCTATTTGTAGCCTAATGTTTCCCACAACTGGAATAGAAAACAGTGCCAGTTGGGCTCAGCCTCCTCATGTTGCTTATTTGCAATCTCATTTTCTTCTGGAAAAAAATGTTGCTTTTTAACTACCAACCAGAGATTTGCAGATAACTTGAATATGGAGACAGTGGTTCCCCTTTTAAAGGAAGTAATATAAGGAACAAAACTGATACCAGCTTTTTACAACAAGATAACTGATCAGTATCTGAATCTGGTATTTAATCATTTGGGGTTTGTTTCATCCTCCTTCAATAAGCTTAACTTGTGCCAAGAAGTGTACTGAGGAGCTTTGGGGAAGCATTTTGCATGAAGTAATAGCTGCTTTCCATATTTGCTTTCCAACAGATTCCCACTTCAGCAGGAGAATGGACAAACAGTTGAATGCACTGTAGCTCAGTATTTTAAGGACAGGCATAAATTAGTTTTACGCTACCCTCACCTTCCGTGTTTACAAGTTGGACAGGAGCAGAAACACACATACCTTCCTCTGGAGGCAAGTAAACTCAGGGAATTCTATATTTTGGGGCCGAGGGAAGGTGGTCAGAGGGGAAAAAGGGTTCAAATAGTTGGGAAACTGTTTTCTGAGCAGCCAGGTTTTGAGAAATTCTCTAGTGTATCAGTAAAAGAAAAGCCATGAGCCAAAAAAAAGCAGTTGGACTGTGTTTAATTTCCTTTTTGTGGGGAAATTTCAGGTGTGCAACATAGTGGCAGGACAAAGATGCATCAAGAAACTCACTGACAATCAAACTTCCACTATGATTCGAGCCACTGCCAGATCAGCCCCGGACCGGCAGGAAGAGATCAGCAAATTGGTGAGTGCTGTGTCCAAATGTGAGGCAGGTGCAGGAATGGGCTTTTTGCTCACCCTGAGCAGGTGCTGACTGAGGTGTTTGTGCACAGCACACAGGGATGAGCTTGGGTTTATAAATTTTTCTCATTTCAGATGCGCAGTGCGAGTTTTAACACCGACCCTTACGTCCGAGAGTTTGGGATCATGGTCAAGGATGAAATGACAGATGTGACTGGCAGAGTCCTCCAGCCTCCCTCAATCCTCTATGGAGGCAGGGTATGTCCTGTGGCTTCTGTACAGTCTGTGATGGACTCTCTAATGGGGTTATTTTAAATTAATTGTGTTGGGAGCAGTGGGAGAGCTGTCAGGGGTGTATTGTTCAGAATTTAAATTTAGGTTCTCAAAATCCTTAAATGTATTGGCCAATTTGCATCTCTCTCAACTGCTGTTTTATTTCTGAAAGTAAAGCTGGGTTAGAAATGCCTTTTTTTGCCTCAAACACTCTTTCATTGTGTGTTGCAAGGAGCAGCCTGTAAATAGTGGATCAAATCAATGTGTATGGAGACGAACAAAGACCATTTCAATTTTCACTATATATATTTGAAAATATGCTGAAATATTCCTGAACTTCTGGTTGGTTTTGAATAACTTCTGGTTAGTTTTGAATATTTAGGGTGGAGCAACTGTGTTTAGGGAAGCTGTCTTGAGGTATCATCTCTATCAGCATGGCTTTCCCCAGAACCATCTCTTTCTGTTTAGAATATTTACCCATAGGTTTTTATTTTGCAATGGCTTTTCAGATGGCCTTTCTGACATAATCTTTCTCCTATGATATCTTTTATAAAAAGCTTGAGAAACTGGATTTTCCATCAGTTATACACTCAGATTTGTTGCAAGATGAAAGCTTTAATTGCTGGGTGGAATAACTTTGTTTGGGAAGGCTTTTGATGAACCTCTTCACATCATGCATTGCCACCTGAATATCTAATTCTGACCCTGTGCACAAAAGACTGGTGCCTCCAAACACATAATGGGAGAGGATCTTGAGTTTTCTGCCTAAAATTCTTCAGATGACTCAGGCAAATGAGCTTAAACCTCCCTTCATTGGCAGGTTAAGGTACCCCAGGCCTGACCCTGGTTAGGGGACTGCTTTCATGAACTGCTCTGGCACCAGCAGCTTTTGGGAACTGAATGGCAGATGAATGTTGGGAAGTCATAGTAGGGGAGGTACTGCCTTCAGCACACACAACTCTTTGCAAAATTCATTACCAAATTCATTTGTGTGGCCTGAAAAATGCCCAGGAGCTTTAGTTGTGCTGGGTAGGTGAGAAGGAAGACATCATGGTAACTTGTCTTAATCATCTATCAGTATTTATTAAGGTAATTAACATCACCAAAATTACTTTAGCTACTTTATTACATCCCTTGTCCTCTAGATAATCAATTATATCTGCTTGGTGGGAGAAATAAGTGTTGGGCAGGTCCAGGTTGAATAACTGATCACCTTTCTCAGCTTGTTCACATTTTTTTCTGGAGTTGTGTGTGTGACATTGAACCACTATTTGCCTCTACTTAGTGATGCATGAAATATTCATAGTACTTAAATTAACTTTCCCTTGGAAAGTTCACTGAGCAGTTGTAAAGTCACTTGTAGAAATGTAGGTTCTTGTTAATATTCCATACCAAGCATGTATCTTTTCATATATAATTTCTATTTGCTGCTGATAAATACAAGGCAATGATCAGCAATAAAGATGAACAATGTGAGCTTTATTTTTCACCTGGCTAAGAAGCTGTCTTGCTACAGTGATAAACTGATTATTATGAGATAGGATGGATGTTTGTGCAGGGGAGAGAACTACCTGAGGGTATAAATCACCTGCCAGTTGGAGGGAAATAGCAAAGCTAATTTTGGTTTAGCATCAATCAAGTCTTGCATTAATGTTTAATTTTTACCTTCCACTTCCAGAATAAAGCAATTGCCACACCAGTGCAAGGTGTCTGGGACATGAGGAATAAACAATTTCACACTGGAATTGAAATAAAGGTTTGGGCAATTGCCTGCTTTGCTCCCCAGCGTCAGTGCACTGAAGTTCATCTTAAGTAAGTGTGTTGTGTAAGGCGGTGATTTTATCATTTATTATGGATGCAAATGCCATGATTTCACTCCTATTAAGAATGTATTTTTGATTAAATTGTTTAACATACAGCAATACATCTTCTGTATGTTTGTGTTTTGAATGATGCCAGTCTGATTTCAATGCCAGCATCAGGAAATCCCCCAAATCAGATTTAACAAAAGGCATTTATGCTCTGTGGCAGGTTTCTGACCAGTGAGGCCTTAGGACGGACAGAGTTGAGGATAACTGAAATGATGTAATGATAGGTGTTTGTCACTAAGTGTTTCTCAAGAGTGACAGCAAACTTGTGTGTTCTCTTAGGCTCCTTTCCTGGTTATATTCATGCAGAATTTCTTTGAAAGGAAATTTTTTGTCCAAAACCTTTTCCTCTTCAGAGTGTCTGGAATGTGCAAGTTGCTGTATTTGCCAGATGAGTAGGACTGGTTGTTCTATTGACTTTAAGTGTTTGAATGAAACTTTCACATTTGGTTTATCTTTGGGTGGGACATGATTGTTCAAAGGCTGTTGTTACAGTGACATCTGCCACTGGCTCAGGTGTGCAGGCCCACATCAATGTCTGATCCTTCCTTTCTCATGCAGCTGCTTTCCCTTCATGCATGGCCAGGTGCAGCCTGTGGAGCTGCCCTGCAGTGATTCAGCTGCTCTCTGGGAGAGAATGCAGGGCAGGATTGCTCACACCAGTGGCATTGCCATGGCAGTGTTCCTTCAGATGATTTGCCAAACCCCTTGAGAATTTTTCCCTAACAAGTGATGAGCAAACAGTGGGACTCTTTTTACTGCCCATTGTGTGAAGAGGGGAAGGATTTGTTCTCTCCAGGCACATGTCAAAAACTGGGCTGCTAGAGAACTTTTCTTTCCATGATTTTGCTTCTACTGGCAATGCTGTGTAAGCCAAGTTACTCAGTTTCAAGAAACAGGCAAAAGTCTCCAACATAATGAGCCAAAATAAAATTATTTGGATGGCTTAGAATGAGTTGGTGTTAACCATGAAAGGACATTCCTTCATGCCAGGAAAATGTCTGTATCCCATTCCATCTTGTGGGCTCCTGTTATGTCTTGTTGAGCAAGCTGGAACTCGAATGCTGCTGATTCATCAGAGTAAATACCTTCAAATGCTCTAAAAGTCTTAAAAATCATCCTGCTTTACCTCTTGGGAGCAGAGAGAGAACCTTTCCTCGTAGGCACTGTACTTCCAGATGGACTTTGAAGGGCTCAAACCCTGAGTTGTTTCAGACTGGAATGTTGTAATCACAGAAGGGTTTGGGTTGGAGCAAACCTTAAAGATCATTTTGTTCCAACCCTTCTGCCATGGGCAGGGACACCTTCCCCCAGACCAGGTTGCTCCAAGCCTCATCCAGCTTGGCCTTTGTTTTGGGTATTGTTCCTTTCAAAACCAGGACAGCCTTGAGCACTGCCAGGGATGGGGAGTAGGGAGTGCTGCAGTAGCGAGTGCTTGTTTTTCCAGAGGAAATACCCATTTTCTGCAAGGAGCCTCAGGCTGCAGGGCTGAAGCTCACAGTTATGATTCATGCAAGTTAACAACTGGTTTGGAAGAAGCTAAATCTTCACACCCTCTCAGTCAGTGGCACCCTGTGCTGAAGATGAGCAATGTTTTAGACAACTCTGGGAGGGTACCCACTCTAACTTGATAAAAAGGGCTTTTATCAGTGAGCTAAAAACACTTGCAGGTGGAAGCCTCTGAAGAAATTGGGTTGTCTCCATATCTGACCACTTCCATCCAAGGGTGACTTTTTTCACCAGCCTAGGAGAAAGTTTGCCTTCACCTCCAGGATTCACATTTTCTCTGGTATCTATGAAATTTTGCATTATTATGGATGCTAAAGCAATTCACTGAGACAATTCCTGGTAATTTCTGTTGGTTGTTTTCATCATGAAGAAAAAAGGGAAGAACTCCAGCCCTTTCTGTAGTGGTAAGAGATGGAGTTATTTTAGAGCAGGCTATTCCAAATTGTCATTGTTGCAGTCTTTTTGCAAAGGTAGAATTTGCTTTGGAAATGATTTTTTTTAAATTAATGGTTTTATTTATACAGCTGATTTCCTGTCTTTCCTTCAGTGAGTACACAGTCATTGTCAATTAAAGATGCACTTGGGGTTCAAGTCCCAAGTTTTTGGACAGCACAACTCGGCAAGTTTAACAGGATTGCACAATTAAAAATAAGATCAAAAACCAAGAGGGGTTTTTACTGTCTGATAATGTCATTTGTTTATGTGCATTCCCCAGGTCCTTCACAGAACAGCTGAGGAAGATTTCCAGGGATGCTGGAATGCCAATCCAGGGGCAGCCCTGCTTCTGTAAATACGCCCAGGGAGCCGACAGCGTGGAGCCCATGTTCAGACACCTCAAGAACACTTACACTGGCCTGCAGCTTGTCGTGGTCATTCTGCCAGGAAAAACACCAGTCTATGGTCAGTGAGTGGAAATGCAGCATTTCAGTCACAGTTTTGTGTGTTTTTTGTGAAGTATCCAAGGGAGAGAGGTTTAATGCTGGTTTAACTCTATAAATTCCAGTTAGGGAATGGGCTGTGAATTAATTTTACTGTTTTTCTTGTGCTGCATGATGTTTGGTGTTAAGACCTAATTATTTGCAGTATGTTTTCTTTGCTTTTAGTGTGCTTTTCCCCCTTCTTCCTGCTGGTTGGGTTTGAGATTCAGGTTGTGAGAAAGCCAACACAGGGCTTTGGTGAGATTGACATTGATAGGCAGTGGATTATAATGTGCTTAATAAAACTTGTGTGCTGAAAATTCCAAGTGACTGAAGAAGTAATGACTTCAAGAGCTCTGTAGCTTTTATAACATCTTTGCCTACTCACACAAATTGGCAAAAAATGTTGAGTGAAGGAGATTTCTGTCTATTTTTCTTATTATTTCAAATTTTTAACTTGGGTTACAAGGATACAGGTGTACAGAAAGTGAAAATTCAGCAACCTGAACTGTTTTTTGGGAACAGTGACAATTAGTGCATTTTACATGGCATACACACATGGGTTTTAATATGTTCTATATAAACCATGCATTTTCCATTCTTCCTGTAGGCAGGGGTGCTTGTTTCCCTCTCCTGCCTTCCTCCTTTTATCCCTTATCTTGCCCAGCTGGAGCAGCAGCCACTGTTTTTCTCCCACAGCTATGTGGACTCTTCTCTGATGGATCAGATTTACCACGCAGCTGCAGATATGTTTTATCCTATCCCTCACTATTTTCATATAGCACAAAATAATTTTTCAACTTTTATATTATGTCTTAAAAGATGAAAAGAGATTAAGCAAGTACATAAGGAAATAGTACTTTTTTCCCCCCTTGAATTCAGCCTGCAAAGGAAGTGGCTTGTCTCTAATTTGTACAATAGAAATTCGGTGCAAAATGACATTTTTACTATTCCTGTTTGGCATTAAAAGGGAATTCTTCTTCTCTACTTAACCACTGAGAGGATGTGGTAGAGCTCTCATCTTCTTTCATAGTCATTATCCTTAATTACAGTTATTTCTTCCCCCTCTAATCATCTCTCCTTATTTTCTCCCTACGCTCTTCCATACCCTGCACTTCCTATACCCACAGTCTTGTCTTTTCTCTTCTTCCCACCCTGCACTTTCCCTCTCCTGTTGCCAAAGAGGGTGGTTCATCTTCTCTGAGCCAGTCTTGAAGCCTAAATTTCTTCCCTGAGTGTAAGAGTATGTGGGTCTCTAAAAGCCTTCAAGTCTCAATTTTGTTGTTAACTATAGGTTTTGATTTAACCTTTGGATTTGTACAATACTTAGTGAGTTTGTTGGAGTTTTTATGGACCATTGCCTGCTAAAGTGGCCACTTTTCTATGCAAGTGATAAACTTGCAGTGAAGAACTGATAAACTGCTTGGCTGAATATTGCTCAATTTTATACTGAATAAAAGCTTTACTTTTAGGTTTGTGTTACTATTCAAGTGTTTAATAATGCAACAGGTGCTCAATATCTTAATATTATTCAGATTGCCCACTTCATTAGCCAAAGCTGATGGTCCAGTTGTGAAATAAGAATAAACTAAAAACTTCTTAGTTAATATAAGCCAACAGTGCCTTTAGTTATTACATTTAGGACACAGTTAAGTGGAGCAGAGCAGAACTGGGGGGAGGTTCTGGAGGCTGGGTGGGTTTGGGGGATAGGTTTCATTGTGTTCCTTTAAGCTTGAGCACCACACTGCTGCAACTGCAGGTGTAGATAATTGGCACCAAATTCAAGTCTCCTCCATTGTTTGATTTGCAATTTGCAAATCCCTTTTTTGTTGTTTTTCTCGTTGTGTAGCGGAGGTGAAGCGCGTCGGCGACACGGTGCTGGGAATGGCCACTCAGTGTGTGCAGATGAAAAACGTCCAAAGAACAACACCACAAACTCTGTCCAACCTCTGCTTAAAAATAAATGTCAAGTTAGGAGGCGTAAATAACATTCTGCTGCCACAGGGGAGGTGAGTTCATCTTTCAAAGGAGGAGAGGTTATTGTATTGCAAAGAGAACCTGCGTCATGCTGAGATAACTGGGGGCTTTTATCTGCAGCCATAGCACTATAGCTTAAGTGACTCTTCAGACAAACTCTTTTGGCTTCCAATAAATATTCCTGCAAAAGTTAGGTTGTGAAGACAGGAGAGGAATACTTGTTTCTGTTGAAATTTATAATAATAGCATTGTTTTAATGATCTGACCACTGAAGTACACAACTGTCACTACAGTACACCCTAGAATGAAAAATCTCTAATATTCTATTTGCTTGAGTTTTCAAAAACAAACAGAGACCACCTAGAACAGTAGTGCCTTTTCTTTTGGTCAGCATTCTTCCCTTTGAGCCTTTTAACCACAGTGGGGACGTGAGCCTGCATTGGGCTGTGGACTGTGCTCTCAAAATTCCTGAGTTTGCTGGCTGTGGAACCCACTGTCTCTCAGGTGTCCTCTGCATTCACTGGTGACATTGCCATGAAGGTGGAGTACTGGGATGGCCCTGGATGTGCCAGGCTCCACAACATTTGCCCTGTGCACCTCACCTTGTCAGGGTTGTTACTGTGCTGTCCATCCCTCCCAAAAAGTACCTCCAGCACTGTCACTTCTCTCAGCTGTTGCATCCCTTAGTGGTCTTCCAAGGCATTCTGTGATGGTGCTCCTGAATTCTGTCTCTGTGAACAATCCTCTTACATCCATTAAAAGCTGCTCCCAGAGAAGAAGGAGCCCTGGCTCCCTCACAAACACCCAGTATCCTGGGACAAGGGTGGTTCAGCTGCAGCCTGGCCAGCTGCAATGTCTGTGGGTTCCATGGCTGCACCATTCCACTTTCCCTCTTTGAGGCAGGGAGAGAGAGGGCTTCCCACCAGCTGGGGAATAATATTCCCTCAGCACCTGCCTTGTCTCCTCCCATAGCCCCATCCAGTCTGGGTGGTTCATTTCTGAGAGGGGAAGGGCCAGGCTGTGGGGCAGTGTCCCTGCCCCTGTGTCCTGCTCCTGGGCAGCAGCCCTGGTCTCTGGGGTAGATGTTACCCAAAACATTCCCACCTTATCTCTAAATGCTAAATAGATGAGCCCTATCAGCAACACCAGCCATTGTATGATATCAGCATCTAGAGAAAAATTGGAACCCTTTAAAAGGTGGTAGGGTACATCCAAAGAAATGGGTGAAGGATTGGGAAAAACTCCCCCTTGTATTGCTTCCTCACAGTGGGCACCATTATTAATTAAACCCCACAGACATGAACTTAATCTGTGATAGTTGTACAGCCATGTGTCCACGTTCCAGAGGAAGTTTAAAATCCAGGAACTGCTCACTTTATGGGCCCATTGTGCAAACTGGGTAACAGCCACAGTAGCCTCAGTCATAGGATCCATGTTTAGATAAGGAGCTGCAAATGGGGAAGATGTAGCCACAACCGTGGGCCAACCAAACCAGGGTCAGTTAGACCACATGGTGCCTAAGGAGGTTTCTCTGTTCAGCACACAAAATTAGGTTACCCAGGAACTGTTATTCCTTTTTCACCATTTCCTCTCAATGCCCTTGAGACCCACATTGGGCACCAAAAAACTCTGCTGGGTTAGGAGACAGGTGTCTGCCAAGGAAAGTGGGAATTTTCCTGGAATGGAAAGGAAGATAACCTCACTCCAAATTATTGTAACTTTGGGGGCTTTCAGACAAAGATGTGGGTGAAGGAATAACAGTTTTTTACTTTTTAATATATATATACAATAACAGCAATAACAAAACCCAAACAACAACAACAAATTTAAAGAATTCCAAGACACCCAGCTATGTTTTTTGTCTCTTAAGTACTGTCTATTCATCATCTCTTAGGCAACAAATGGGAAGAAAATTCTCTGAGAGAAAAAAAAAGCAACCAAAAAAAGCCTTATCCCCAACATGACCTTTCCATTTCTTTTAAAGAAGGTCTGCAAACCTTAATTAATTTATTTCTATAATCATTAAATCATTCCCCCACACACCCACAAAGAAATTATGGTGGCCCAAGATTTCCTGTTTGAAAATGTTTTATTAAGGAAGAGTTGAAAACGTATGTTGTATTGCTTTGGTGTTCCTCTCTTGGTGCAGTGGTTTAATATCTTAACTTAAAGATTTATTTAAAACTTTGAAACTCAGTTTTAAAAAAATACTTCGCAGATAATAACTCTGATACCTACTATTTTTGGACATCCTCACTGAGACTGTTTTTTATTTGGAAAAATAGTGTTATTCATAGCATCTGCATATGTACACAGTCTTTAATTTTCTCAGATGCTGTTTATTACTAAGGGATCAACTTCTACTCCTTTCTGTGGTCCAGTTGATAAAAATTGCAATTCTTTAAGTTAGAACAAACTATATTTTTAAACTAAGTTTTTAATTAAGAGCAACAATTAGCTGTACTTAAAAAATCTGCCTAAGTATTTAGCATGAGAACTTTAATCAGGATTTTTAATTACTGCTGCAGGACAAGTGACCAACTCTGATCAAATGCCAGTTGTTAATGAATTCACTGCAGGAGTACAGAGTGCTGTTTATTTGAGTTTTAATGTGCTTTATTAAGCATAAATCTTACTGCTTCTACAAATTTCCCTTCTCTTTGCCAGACCCCCAGTATTCCAACAGCCTGTCATATTCCTTGGTGCAGATGTAACTCACCCACCAGCTGGGGATGGGAAAAAGCCTTCCATTGCTGCAGTGAGTAAATTGTGTCCTGGTTTTTCACCCCACCTCCCTCCTGCTGCTCAGCTCTAATGCATTTTATTGCTTTCAATCCTTTTGTGGTCCATTGCTTCTGATTGCCTAATTATAGCATTATAAATTATTTTTCTGCAGGAATTTATTGAAACTTCAGAGAGCTTGCTCTGATGCTAATTACTTAAGTGTGTGTATTAACTTGTAAAATGGCTGAGTTGCTGATACACAGTGGAGCTTTTCTGGCAGCTGATCTTTATCAGCAGCCTGATAATGAGCTGGTGCATGTTTAAATCTGCTTCTTCAGCACTTAGAAATGATCAGAATTTCCTTGTTGCTGATAGGGAACTAGGCTGGCTCAGCTGTGCTTTCTGGGGACTCAAGCTTCCAGAAAACACAAGATATGCAGTAATCTCTTGGAAATGTACTTCTTAAATACAGGGGATGGGTTTTAGCTTGTGTTATGTCAAACACCTGTAGTGGCTGCTCAGGATTGTTTAATAATGAAGATCTTTGGTGATGTTCTGTATCTGTTTTAAAAAGTTGCACCTATGTGTTCAGGGAAAACAAGGTGGAGATGGGCTCACTTCTTTAGTTTTTTTTGCTTTGTTTATTTTTAAGTCCCATTCCACTTTCACAGGATATGGATGTTAATGTTTCATTAGCAGAAAAATCCCCTCCCTTGATGAAGGGTGTGAATATTTCTGTGGTCCATCACCGTTTCAATTTGATAGATCCAAAAAGAGCCCTCAAACTCCTGTTCTTCAGTCAGAACTAACTTCATGGTTTCATGGTGTCAGTGCTCCAAACTGTATTTGATTTTTTAAGTGCCTGTAGGTGCAAACAGGAAATGAATCTTTTAGATTTCAAACGAGTTTTCTCTTTCAGCAGGGTGTGCTGCCACAGGTGGACTAAACCCAGAGCAGTTTCCAAGCACATTTTAATTTCAAATACATCTTTGCCAGGCCAACCACTCAGTGAGCAAGATGCCATTAAAGACAGTGCAGTTATCTCACAAAATACCTTTATTAAAGTCCATTCTGCTTTGATGCTAAGTATTTTTCCCCCAGGTTGTAGGAAGCATGGATGCTCATCCCAACCGTTACTGTGCCACGGTGCGGGTGCAGCAGCACCGCCAGGAAATCATCCAGGATTTGGCTGCCATGGTCAGGGAGCTGCTTATCCAGTTCTACAAATCCACGAGGTTCAAACCAACTCGCATCATCTTCTACAGGGATGGTGTTTCTGAGGGGCAGTTCCAACAGGTGATGTTTGTCTTTTGGAAATTCTGATGGTGTAGTTCTGTAGTAGTAATGGAATTTTATAATTCCACTTTGATGTAGTTGGAGTTACAAGAAGTATAACCTCAACAAATGTTCCCTCAACAAATTTGTTGGATTCTAACCAAGCAGGCAGGAGAAGTGTTTCCATATTTTTCATGTGCTTTTGAAAATACTTTTCCCTTTTAAAATATTTCCCCTTGCAGAATTGTAAGTGAAAAGTGTAGTTTTAGTACATTTAGTTTAGAACTCAGGTTATGTTCCACATCTGTTTCCTATTTAGGATGTATTAGTCAGACTGTATCCCATAGAACTTGGGCAGTAAAGAAAAATTAAATGTGGGGTTTTTTTTAATGAGGATTAATAAGTATTGGATTTTCACAGTCATTTTTATTCCTGTTAAAACTCATCAGTTACTTTGTAATTTTTTTTGTTTGTTTTTTGCTAGTACGGTATTTTATGAAATATTTTTCTGTATATTTTAAATACATTTATATACACTTTTCAGTATTTATGTGTATAAATAAAAGATACAGAATTGAGTCAGCTTCTCAGAAGCCAGGGGAAGAGAGGAAAGGTCACTTGCTAAACTTGATAAAATAATATTTGTATGAACTTTTGATATATCCTCTTTTGAACTGTTACTGGTTTTCACTTAATTTTTCATGTATAATTAACCCACATTCCAAATCATTGTTTTTTGGTTTGTTCCACTTTTCCTTATTATTGATTTCTGTAGTCTTGCATGAGACTGCACATAGCTGGGAAAGAGCAGCTGAGCACTTCTGGATTTTATCCCTTGTTCTAGTCTGGAAAATAATTAGTCTATTGTGTTCAGCAGCCTAATTTAATGTTCATTTGTATTTGGTAGTTAAAAAGATTTTGACATGCAGGTTATTAGTCTGAGCCTCGTGCTTGGAGCTGAACAAATATGAAAGTAGCTCTCTCCTGGCTCAAGAAACTGCTGATGTAATTTGCCCTCATCAGGGGAAGAAATTAAGCTTTGATCCTGAAAGCTTTGACATCTCATTACTCTGAGTGACAGTGCAGGAAGGAACATGATAAATTATCTGTGGATAAATAAAATAAATCTGTAGATAAATAAGAGTAATTTGTACGATGGCAACGGTTCATGTTGATCACACCTCTCTCTGTGTGTGGCTCAGGTTCTCCACCACGAGCTGCTGGCTATCAGGGAGGCTTGCATTAAACTGGAGAAGGATTATCAGCCTGGCATCACATTTATAGTGGTGCAGAAAAGGCACCACACCAGGCTCTTCTGCACGGATAAAAACGAACGGGTACGTGCTCACTGAGACCCCCAAACGTCCACAGGCAGCCAAAGTCACCCATTACTGTTGATTTGTGACACTTTCTGCGTGGGGATGAGAGTCCCCAAGTTGATTTTTGGGCCTTTCTGTGTGAAGAGGAGACTGCCCAAGCGTTGTTGAGAATGGAGAGTTCCTCATGGCAAAGCTCTGCTCACAGATTGGGATTTCCATGTTCTTTTTCCTTCTGTCAGGCTTCTCTGTGGGAGCACTTGGAGCCCACCAGGCTTCAAGGCAGTAATTAGTAACTCCCAAAGCTGACATGAAGGTGGTTGTTACATTAATAAATGCTGTGATTACAGATGTTAAATTGTTTGAAAGTAAAGAGTATTTTGATCTTCTGCTTTGAAAAGATTTTGAGGGAAGATGTGGCCTGTCTGACAAGGAAGAATTGTCCCCTCACAGGTATAAACAGGAAAAGTTACTCCTGTTCTGGAGTGGGAAGGTGAAATGAATTTGACAAATCAGTTGCAGGAACTTCTTTTACATTACTCAGAAAAACAAATCTTTCTAGGTAATTTCTAAGAAGATTTTGCAGCTTGTGTCTTTTTTCTTTCTCCATAGTAGAGACACTCCAGATTTTCAGTTGGAGCAATATTTCAGTTTTGCACATTCTTCACTTTCCACTTTTATAGATCTTTTCCTTGTGTTTGTTTTCCTGACTATACAGCTGAAAAGAAAAAACCCCTTTGTGTTGTGCCTCAGTGTCTTTGCATTTCCTGTTCACACAGGTTGGAAAAAGTGGAAACATTCCAGCTGGTACCACAGTGGACACAAAAATCACTCACCCCTCAGAGTTTGACTTCTACCTGTGTAGTCATGCTGGGATTCAGGTAAGACATTTTGTGTGGCACGGTAACTTTTTAACTGGCAATGTTTGTACTAAAGCTACTTTATCTTGATGGCTTTTTGTCAGATCCGAGGTTTTCAAAATGAAAGTGCATTTCAGTATGATCATTTAATTTCAGAGGTGAAAATTTTGAGAAACGCAGCCCTATCAAAAAAGGGGAAGGGGTTAGGGAGCAAGGAAGGAGGTTGTTTGCCTTTTAAAGGAAAAATTACCTGAGACGTGTAGAGCTGCCGCCTGTGCCTTTTGAGGAAGCGGCCGTTTGGCCACAGCTCGAGGTGGCGGCTGAGGAGATGTTTGGGAATGCTGATGAGCTGTGTGCTCTGGCCCCAGGGAACAAGCAGACCTTCCCACTACCACGTGCTGTGGGATGACAATCGCTTCTCGTCGGACGAGCTGCAGATCCTCACCTACCAGCTGTGCCACACGTACGTGCGCTGCACGCGCTCCGTCTCCATCCCTGCTCCGGCCTACTACGCGCACCTGGTGGCCTTCAGAGCCAGGTACCATCTGGTGGATAAAGAACACGATAGGTGAGTTCAGAGCTTGGGATTTTTGTGGTGTTGGGAGGCAGTGGGCTCGTTAATTCTGGGATCGGCGGTGTCCTCGGGAGTTCAGGGCGGGATTTGCTCTCACCGATGAATTATGCTGCGGAAACAAAGCAGAAGGTGTTCCTGTACGTGGTGTTTTCTGTTCAGCACCTCAGTGGTGCTTCACGAATAATTAATGCTTGACCATTCTTTTCAGAAGAAACTAATGCTACAGAAACATGTGCGAGGAGAGGCAGATTAAATAGGGTTTCTCTTCCCCCCCCAACCTGTTGGTTTTGTTTCCCTCCCTCCCTTCTCTTTCAGTGCTGAAGGAAGCCACACTTCTGGCCAGAGCAATGGCAGAGATCACCAAGCACTTGCTAAGGCGGTCCAGGTGCACCAGGACACGCTGCGCACCATGTACTTTGCTTGACATGTTTTAATGTTCAGCGGCTCCGGACGAGGCAGAGTTGGATTCACACCAGACCAGCTGCACTTAGACCAACAGATGCCCTACCCCAGGGACAGCCAGCAATGAGTGATGCATCTTTATTCCTTTCTTTCCCATTTGCAAGGAAGCCTTCCGTCCAGAATTTCAGACTCCATCACAAACTGCATTCGCGTACCAAACCCCGCCGTTGTCGGAAATGTGGTTTGCCAAAAATCTCTGAGCTGCTTGGTATAAAACAGACCCAGATTTTATAATTAAATCAAGAGCTGCAATCTCAGGGCTTAGGGAAGAAAAACAAAAAAAAACCAAACCAACAAACCCACAAAGCTCCCCGTTCAGTTTGCTGTTCATTGAGTTGCTTTTGATAATTTGGAAAGATCTAATTCATACTAAAGTTTGATGAGCTAAAATGCTGTGAATCAGCTTTTAGTATAATGGAAAGCAAAGCATTTTTTGAATATTTATGAAGCCTTGATTATTCTAGATGCATTTACAAAATTTTTATTTTCAAAATAAGAGCGTGACAAAATTCTGGTTTCTAAATGTCTTATAAAGATTATTCTCAGATTATTCTCTGTGTGTCTAAGGGCAAATGTATTTTCTGAAGCTTGTTCTTGAATGTTTTTTATTGTGCTGCATTTTAAAATGTTTTTCGTAGACTAAGGATGCATTTTAAAAAAAGAAGAAAAGAAACCTGTACCTAAGCTTTTAATAGCTTCAGTTAGATTGGCAGAAAAAAATGTGCCATTTAAAAAAATTTGTAAAGATTCTTTTTTTAAATCATACTGACAGCTAACTTTAGAATTTGTCATACAGGACTGTGACACTTACTTTCCAAAGTCTCTAAAGAATACGGGTCTGTGGTGATAAATACAGTACAATCCTTTTTCACTGTTGTTTGAGTTAATGTAAATTTTATATATGTTTCACAGTATTAATGTGATAGACTAGATGTTATTATTTATTTTTATTTACTAAGGAGTGCTCATTATACTTCTGTTAACATATCAAGAATGCTTTGAACTTAGAAAGTAAAATCCTTTTTGTGGAGACATTACTCTTCAAATGCAAAAAAGAAATATGCAATTGATGTGATGAGAGGAGAGAGATGCAGCCAGTGTCTGTTGTAGCTTGGGATTTGCAGAAAGGCTTTTTCAACGTGCACACAACACAGCAGCTTTTACCTCTGCGGTTCAGACGCACACAAGACCAACATCCTACGTTCATTCAAGCACAAAACAATTGTATTTTATTTATAAAATAGTTGAGTAGTGGTGAAGCAGGAGCTCTGCTAGAGGAGAGTGGCTCTCTGGAAGTTGGGCAGAAGTCAGAGAATCTATGCAGTAAAAATAAACATTAGAAAACTAAAGTTTACCTAGGGAGGGAAGTCAGACTCTCTTCATTATGCATAAGAGCTGTAGAAAACATGAGAGTTTTGCCATTCTCTTAGGAGAAGCATTCATTAAAACTGATAATTATTAGACAAATGCTTCTGTTAGTTTGCACACTGGATTCATAATAACCATAACACACACGTAAACCATTGCACTAATGACAAGGCCACGAGCAGGTTTAGGAGAAAATGGAAAAAGCCCAGGAAAGTTGTTTATGCTGACTTGATCTTTGTTTTTCCATGGGATAACTGAAATAAGATGCTGAGAGGCAGGTTGGAAAACCTTAATTCTCTTCCACTGATGGATTTTGCTTTGTCTTTTCCCTTTTCTCCGAGCAGCTGCTCAGTCTCCGTTTGGACACTTTTACCTCTGGCCACTGGGATGGGCGAGTAGCTTTAACCCATGCAGAGCTCTGGGCCACAGAGCAGGTCAGCTGCAACCAGGTGATGTTGGATAAGCTAAAAAAATGCCCAACCTTTGCTGCATAAAGACCTTTAGGTACATAATTCCAGTTCAGATCTTCACCTTGTAGCAGTGCGTTGGTTGTCGGTGTTTTGTAGGTGAAATGTAGAACCTGTTAATGCAATTATCATGTTTGTACTAATTGGGTGATTAGGCTGCTGGCTCAGAGTGTCTTCTTGGTCATAGTTCTATAAATTCAGATTTCTGTAAATTTGAAGCAAATCCTAGGTAGCATTGTCTGTCTTGCTGTGTGCCAGCGAGGTTGTACCTACCTCCCCTCAAGTACCCCTAAGCTGCAGATCCTCCCCATGGTGGGTGTGTTGCACTTCTCTGTGTTTCCTTCAGAGCTTTCCTATTTCAGTGAAGATATTCATTTGGCAGAGTTTTATATAAGAATTATTTTTATATGAATTCTTCTTATCAAATATGATAAAGATCATCCATTTTAAGACATCATTTAACTTATTTGGTGTCTGTTATGCAGAGACCTCTTGGATGTGAAATTGGTCCCCCTCTTTCCATGCAGATCTGGGACAATGGAATTGTACAGGTGTTCAGATGGGGTGAGGAGGGCAGGATCTGTCTTGACCTCAGATCTCATTTCTGAAGCAGCCTGGGACTGCACTGCATCATATTTAAGATGTTTCCTTTGTGAGAAAAGGAGTTTTAGGCAGGCCCTTCATCTGAGAGTAGCTGTTGTTTGTATATCCTCTTGGAATGAGCAGAAATTCTGTGTAGCTTTTCATCCCTAAGTATGAAGAACTTGGAATGTTCATGTGCATTTCAGGACATTTTTACCTTTTACAGATATTTCTAAGCCTCTTTTACTGGTAATTCTTTATGCCTTGTGTCTCCCTCCTTTACCCTCCCACCAATGGTGATTTAGTGAATAATTTAAAGCATTTAAAAAAAAACAAACTGACTAGTTATCTACTTTGTGTAAAGTACAGCATGCTGGCAGTCCAGCACGTCTCTTTCTCGGAATATTTTTAATATAAATTACATATTCAAGAATGTCTCCTGTCCAAAAAAAAACACACCACAAACACCTAAAATCTTAGTATTATTTTTTATTCTGTACCTCCCACGTGTCTGGTGTAGAACAGCAACATCTCAGCTCAACACAAAGCTCAAGAAGTCTCAGTCTCCCCCAGGTTGCTGGTGGAGAATTGCCAGCTGAGATCACAGCTCTGAGTCTCTGGGTCTCTGCAGGTCAGGTCAGCAATAACCAAATTTTTGCCACCCTTGGGCACTTGGGGCATTTTCCAGCCTGTGCAAAGGAGTCCCACTGCCCAGTCCCCCCAAAACAGCATCAGCAAGTGTGAAATGCTCCTCTTGGGAGGTGACAAATACTGTCAGAAGACATGAAATACTTAAAAGTTGGGCTTTTTTCCCTGATACACGCAAAATCTAATGCAATAAAGAGGTTTGCTTGGTGGTGGAAATTTCTGCTCCAGTGGCTGAACAGAGCAATGAGCCCACTCCATCTGCTCCAGCACCCAGGAAACAACTGAGCTGATCCTTAGGAACAAATGCCCTGTTGGGAATTGCTGGAAGGAGGTGGATTTGTCTCTGCCTTTATGTGGCATTTAAGACAGCCCTATGCAATTTAACACTTGTGTGTGTGTGTGTGTATGCACTGATGTACAGAGTGAGATCACTTGTTTTATTAGAGCTCCTTATTTTGGCTTGGTTTGCTTTAGAATATTTGACTTTGTGAATTACAATCAATGATCTTCCATGTTCCAGAGGCTTTGGCACAGGAATTCCCTCGTTTCTTGATCTGTCAGGTAACACATACCTTTGATCTCCATCCAGGCCCCCAGGCAGCGTTCCCTGATTGTAAAAGCAAAAATGTTGTGAAGGTTTGGCTTTAATTCTGCCTCTCTCAATAACTCCTGCAGCCTTTGTCTGTTGTAAGTCTTGTTCTTGTTGGATCCTTTTATAACATAAGACAAGAGGTTTTTTCCACAAGGATTTTCAAATTAAAACTTCTGGAGAGGTGCAAGGAGTTTAGGTGGGGTTTTTTTCTAAAAAGATCGAAGCTTCTAAGATACTTCTAAGTTTTTCTTTCTGACTAAAGTTATTCATGTAAGTGCTCAAAGGCTTTTGATTAAATAGCTGACTCAGTCATCTCTGGTGGCATAAATAACCCATAAGGGACTTTTGTCTTTTAAAGACCTCTTTTACACATTAACAAAACGAATGTAAGAAGAGTTCTCAGTATTTTTAACACTTGAGACCAGTGTAATTAAACTCACTTGTTTTCCTGTTTTTTAATACTCTTCTCCTGCCATAGCATCTCTCTTAGTGTGGCTTTCCCCATTCCTAATGCAGGGCAGTCCTTTGTTTTTTACTTTCCTGTTCCATTTGGTAACATGCTTCTTGATGCACACATGCCATCTTTCTTAAGGAAAACTTCAAGTAGAAGGTAATTGCACTGATTTTTGGGTTTTTCTAAACTCCCTTTTTACTGTAAGTTTTTTTTTTTTTTGCATCTGCTGTAGCTGTTTGAAAATACTGTAAATAGTGCTCTGCACAGCAAATACTGAAATGCTGGGGATACCATCCCTTGTTACATTTTCCAGAATACTGCCATGTTTTCCAGTGTTGAGACAGGAGCTTTGGTGTTAAACACTGTTATACTTTGTATGCATTATGGTATCAATCTCCAAGAAGGGCACAGTTGCAGTGGTGGAAATACTTAGGGTTTGTCTGAATTTATAAAACATTTCTTCCTTCTCTGTGTACATTTCTCCAGACCAGAGAGATGCAGTTTTTCAGCTCTCACTGTGCTCACTGTCTGTGCAAGGTTCCAATGCCAGTTTTGGTATCAGTTTGATGACTGATTCCATTAATGTAATACTTGGATTGCCAGTTGTAGATCTCACAGGTTTTCCTTGCTTGGCTCTTGTGTTGTAGAAGCAGAATCAGTGGATGTGGCAGAATTAGTGGAATTACAGGGATTTGGGATCCAGTTACAATGTCTTGCTGTGGGATTGGGCAGTGCAGTGGCTGTTTCAGTGCTCTGAGCTAAGGAATGGTGTCACCTCTGCCTGCCCATGGAGCTCCCATCCATCAGCAATTGCCTTTTGCTTCCATGGCCCTCGGGGACAGGACAGACCCCAGCTCCAGCCCCACTGTGATAGCATGCAAACCAGCAAGTTCTGCCTTCTGTTTCTGAGGGTTAATGACTGGAAAGATGCACTTCTGAAAGGGTTTAATCCAGATGATATGGGAATAGGGTGCTGTGTGTGCTTGGTGTGGCTGCTTAATCCCATTTAGTGTTTCATTGCTTTGTCAGAGTGGTTTCTTACAAGTGTTAATCTGAATGTAATTGCTTGGCCAAATCACTACAGAAGTGGGTTTGTGAGAATCTTTAGTTATAAAACAGGTGCAGTTCAAGGCTACCTCCTGTATTCCTTCATGGAAGAATTAATTGAAGTGAACCTCCCACTAAACAGCCAAAATGTTCCCAGAGGGACTGGATTTGTCCTGGTCTGTTCCTTACTGGGAAGTGGCAGTGCCATACTGTGATCCTGGGTGGCTGCTCAGCTTTCCCTCTTCCAGAGGCATCCCTGTGTCTTGAGAGGGTACCAGGATGCCTGGAGAGGCTGCCTGGAACAGAGGCTGGACAGAGTTAAATAAATAAAGCAGGTATTTATTAAAAGGCTTTCAAAGGATCCACCTTGGGCAGTACAAGAGTCCAGCCAAGGCTACACCCAAGATGGACAATGGGTCATGAGTTTTTAAATTTTTAGAAGTTTTGGTCCATTTACACATTGGGATAATTTTGTCCAATTACAGCTTCAGGTTATGAAGTCCCATCCTCCCAGATTGCTCTCCTCAATTTGCTGTTTATACTTTTTGGGACTGAAGCTGCAACTGTGTCCTTGGTTCTGGGGCTGGAAAGGGATTGTTCTATCTAACTACACTGTGAGGAGAACTTGTTGACACTTTATATGAAGTTCAGAGTGATAAACTAATGCAGAATCTGGAAAATATGAAAGTTAAAACTTAAGGCATCAACCAGACCTGGCAAGTGGCACATCTGGCACATCTGGTTCTGGTCAGGGTCACTCTGTAGCAGCAGCTCCCTGTGTGACCTGTCCCTTCACTTGAGTTTCTATACTGTTGTTTTCCAAATGAAAATTGTTTCTGTTCTTTACCTGTTAGCCAGAAAATGTCAAGTTTTCTCTGCAAATGACGTGAAGATGCTTGAAATATATTTTGAGTCTGAGGCAAAAAAATATGTCTTGGATTATTTTTTAATGTGTTTTTTAATAATAAGCTGACACAGGACTGTAAGAATGAAAATACTTTATTCCCTGCTCAGAAAATTATAAACTTTACATAGTGGGAAAAAAACCCAAAACCAAAGCACCAAAAATCAACCTCAAACCCAAGTATGTTCATCTTGGGACTATTTAGTGTCAGTTCTGTGCAAACCTCAACCTTGACATAAGTGCACGTGGACTGAGGGTGCTCTAAGGGACCTGAAATAAAACTGTAGAAAACTCTGTTAATCAGATTTTGTTTACAGTTATTCCAAACAAACTTCCTCATCTCTAGAACAAACCACTCTGCTGACAGAAATACCTATTGGAGCACAGTGTGCTGACGTGGTTTTATAGCAGTGTTAAAGTTGATTTTTATTTACAAGTGACTGGGCTTTCTGCTGTGGATTTTGGCCTGTCAGAGTGAATTTCCTGGGATTCTATGCTCCCTGCAATTTCCTTCCCTTAATTTCTGGGTCTAGACACTAATGAAGCTCATCCATGGCAGGAGGATTGCTGATGCCCTGACTTTCTGGAACCCAGATTTTGCAAGTGACTGAATAAACCATTATAAATCAGCTCATTAATAGCTAAATGGGATAAAATCCTGTCAGTTTGGTTCAGTTCTCAGTCATGGTTTAACAAAGCCCCCCCAAAAGTGTGAAGTGCAGGGTAAGTGGCTGCTTTGGAGGAGGTGTTTCACTACATTGTGCACTGCAGATCCTGGACACTATTGCTGGCAGGGTGCAGAGATGCTGAACAGCTCCTCTGTCATTGATGAGAGCAGAGTTTTGTGTTTTCCACACAAGGCAGACCTGGGATCATCAGGAAGTTTAAGGAATGAAGGAGTTCTGGGTGCTTCTCATGCCCTAGAGAAGAGAAACACCCCAATCCTTGGGGAAATTGAGAGAGGAAGTGAGGAGAGACATTTCCTTGCAAATTTGACAATTTAAGCACTTGTTAAGGTGACATTTAATTCTTTGTTTTCCTTCTGGCTTCCCTGCAAGTGCCCTTCAGAAATCCTCCAGCCTGCATCCATCTGCTGGCCCCATCCCACGTGGGGAAGGTTGGCAGGGAGCTCCCCAAATGGATTTGTGGAGTCAGGGAGTTCTGACTTGGCTGAGGCCGGGACAGGGGCACTGCTGGATCTGGAGGGATGAGAGGTGGGCAGGAATTAATTGTGGGAGTTCTGCATGTGCCAGCACTACAAACCCACAGCACCAGATGCAGGCTGTGGCTCCTTCCTCCCACTTAAATATCCCCCAAAAAAGCAATTCCTTGGGATTTATCCATGTGCTGCCTCAGCAGAACCATCATAAACCTGCCTGTGGCTGCTCTTCCACCAACCAATCTCCCTGTGTGGTTTGAGGAGCCTTGGGTTGCGTGGCAGTTCTGTATCAAAGGGAATAATCCTTTCCACAGGGCTCTCAGGAGTGCACAAATTTTAATTGTATTTTTTTCCCCACATTTTGGATGTGCTGTTGAACCATGGACTTTAATTTTGGGGTTCTTTTCCTCCCTTCTTAAAGCACAGCTAAACCACTTGCTGGAACAGCTGCTCTCTGTTCATCAGCAGGGATTGCAGATGCTCTCTGACCTGGGAGCAAGGCTAGGAGTTGTCCCTAAAATACAAATTTAGACTTTTCTTGGTCGTTTTATGGGGTTCTTTGAGTTGTGCTTGGCAAAGCACGAATGGTGAACAGGGTCAGCAGGCAAGCTTGGGAGTCTCTAATCCCCTGGCTGATGCTGTTTGTGTTTGCTTTGTTAGGTGAGATTTCCTGTCAGAAAAAAGAAGTGTGCTCTTCTGTATTTATCAGTTTTTCCTGGTTTTAAAGCCATGAATAGAGGAAGCTTCACCCTTGCCAGTTTTTGTGAAATTGCACATTTTTGCCTGACATGTACTTGACTCAGAGCAGATCCTGTCTGGGCTTTTTGGGCACCCCAAAACCTTAGCTGCTGTGGGTTGGATCAGACTCTCCTGTACCAACATGATGTGCACTGATTTGTGTTTCTGGGCTTCACCAAAGTTAGTTCTGCACCAGCTGTGAGGTGCTCAAACCTCACTGCTTTATAGCACTGTATTAAAAAACAAAGATTTGACCCAAATTTTGTCATTCCTGATATATTTTCTCGTGAAACTTAATAACTGAGTCCTTCAATTGTTCATCTCATTTCAAATGGCAACTTTATAACTGCATTTTAAAGAAAATAAGAGAACAACACAACTAGACAAACCATCAAAAACCATTAAGGAGTAAGCTTTAGATTTATCTTGGAAAATCAAATTTTCAATGAGGTGCAATGAGGAATTACATCTGGCAAAGTTCTGTGCTATCCTGAAGAGTGTTACCACTTTCTTTCTGTAATTTGTTGGAAAAGTTTAGTAGATTTTCTAAATCTGTGTGTGACGGGACAGGGGACAGTGTAGCTGTCTGTAAAAGATGCAAAGGCAGTATTTGGCTGGAAGTAACAAGCACAATTTCCCTGGCTTTTGCAGTATTTTATTAGTTGTACAATCACAAAGATTTCAGCATTTAGGGCAGTTGATAAGCAAAGATCCAGGCCCGGATTTCTGTGCAGCAGAGTGGTTGACTTGATCTTGGGAGGGAGAGATGGAAAACAGAATGTATTAAATCTATTTTTTTCTTTAATATTGGTACATTGCAAAATTAACTGACTTTATCTGTTATGGTTTTATTAGTCTTCTGTTTTAATAATTTCAAAAAATTTAAAAAACTTATTTTTTTATAAAACAACTGAAAAAAACAACCAAAAATCAATCCAGAAGCTTCATATTGTAAATGTTCCCTCCAATCAAAATGACCATTTAAAGTTTGCTCTTTTTTTCTTTTACTTTTTATTTTTTCTTTTTTTTTTTTTTTTTTTTTTTTGAGGCAAAAAAAAAGTTATGATGTTAAGGTTGTTCCAAGTGGTACTAAATGTGTTGAGTAGTTTTGTGTATGTGTTGCATCTCTGTGGAACTGTCTCGTGCTTGCAGTATAGAAATGATCAGTGCTGGCTGGGTGAGAGTAGCACTTGTAATGCAAAAAAACAGGCCCAGAATTCCCCTCAGCTGACTCTGAAGGGCATCCCTGGCACTGCAGGGTCTCCCAGGGAGGTTGGAGCCATCACTGGGCAGTGCTGGGGGGTCCCAGGGGCTGGAATTCATCCATTGCTTCTCTGGCTGCCCTGGGTGAGCACTTGTGCGATGCTGTGTGGCCACGCCACTTTAAACTAAGCCTTAACTAAATGATAAATGTGTCAGATTCCTCTCTCAGAGTATGCAAAAATACTGTTTAAGGACAGGAGGGTGTTCCTGCAGAGCTTCAGTGTTAGCAAAGGCAGAGAAATGACCTGAGAAATAAGGGACACCTGTAGCTGTCTGTACTGTGATGCCTCTTTGGGCGCTGGCTGCCGTGGGCTCTCGGGCATTCCTCTGGCAGCCCACCCCAAACAGGCTTTCCCAAATCCCAGCTTTTTGTTGTCCTTGTTGTCAGATGTATTCTCCTCCCTCCCCCTGCCAGCAAATCTCTGCCTGAAGGAGGATTGTGATTTAACACTTCAAATTATACATCCCACAAAAAGCCATTCTTGAATTCTGCGCTTGCTTTGAGTAGGTGCCATCGCTTCCACTTCTTATGACTGACGTAGAATCCTTAAAATATTTTAAATAGAGGCAAAAAAAAAAAAAAAAAAAAAAGCGTTGGGGACCCAGCTTGCTTTTATTATTTTTTTTTTCCAATTTGGATCTACCTCATGTAACCAGTTGGGTGCTAATTACTCAAAAGAGGCAAAAAATTTGGCAAAGGAGATTTGGCAAAGGCGACCAAACCGACCCCATGTGCGGCCCAAACCCTTGGGTTTCGTGTTCTGAGACAACAATCTTGGATTTGAGTTCTATTCTTTGTGCCTTTGTGTTATTTTTCCCCAGTGCACAACAATCAAAACTCATCTTCCCGATTAAAAACAGCAAATGGCTTTTAATCACGCCACAAAAACCAGAATTTGGAAATACTTTTTGGTGTAGCAAGTTGTAAAATAAAGTATCACAGCTGACCTAGGCAAAGAGAAATACCCAATAAAGAAAGTTTTGGAAATGTTTAATCCTGACCCCAGATCTCTACATCTGTGTCTCTATATATGCACATAGCACAGGACTTGTGGTGTGTGTGTGTATAAATATAAAAGGAAGGGATACACATGTAAGGGTGAGGGAATAAAACATCATTGACCTTTCCACAGTTTGTATGTAACAGTTTACAACTATGTGTTTTTTCTACAATGTGAACCTTTTTTACTGAAAAAGAATTCCTTTTCAGAAAGCTTTAAGTTGTGATACGCGATCATTTTTTGAAGTTTAAAAAAATTTTTTAAAAATCCAATTTTTACCAGTACCGAATACAGAGGGGGAATCTTTGCTGTAAAATTGTATTTAGTTTAAATATTAAAAGAAAAAAAAAATCTATATATGGGATTGTAAAAGTGCTGACATTCCATCATGGCAGGACTTCCAAGCTGTTTCCTAAGGCTTTCTGTTGCAGAGAGACTCAAACAAAAGGAAAATGCCTCTGTTCAGTGTTTTTATAAAACTGCTCCATCAGGTCTAGACTTAATCTATATTTTCTAAAGCCTAATCATCCTTTAATATGCTGCAGATAAATGATCAGCATGGTTGCACTTTCTCAGTGATAATGTTTGCCCTGCAATTGGCTCGTGATAAGGACTTCAGTTTTTTAACAAAACCAATCATACTTTGGGCAGAAGGTAATATTTATATAGGTACCTCAAGAATAAAATAAAAAAGAGCCTGAATATGCTGCATTTTGTTTCTTTAACATTTTTCATGTAGCATTTGTTTGCTTTTCTGGTTTTTTAGGAGATGACTTAGCTACCTGTTTGCTTTGGGGGACCCCGTTAGTGTTTTAGGCCATTGTTTTCTCTGGATCTCGCAGAATGTAGTATCCTGCCTTGGGATCATGCAGGAATTTGGGATGGGATGTGCCCTGTGGTGTGCACACAAGGGGAGGGGGACCATGGAAATTCGCTTTATAGACTTCAGGAAAAGGATACTATATTCCTAAAACAGACAATACATGTTCCTACTTCTTAAATTATGGTTTGGGTTGTTTTTTGGCTCGTTCTGCTTTCTTGACTCTTTCTCAAATATGAGTGTGGAAAGGGGCAGTTGATTAATGGGGGGCACAGAGTGACCAAACCTGCCCCATTGGGGGGTGTTTTGGGGGTGATTCCCCAAATCCATGGGTAAGAGCCGTGCCCCACTTGGAGCAGGTCCCTCCTGCTCTCTGCCTGCTCCCTACTGCACGTCCACCCTCTACTCCTTCATTTCCGAGTCAGTGAAAATCTAAAAATGTGCAGAGATAGGGAATCTTTGTTGAGAACTGTTGAAGGAAGCTTCAAAGGCTGTGAAATTGAGCATTTATTGTCATGTTTTTAAGCTTAGGTGGGTCCTTTTCCAAGTTTGTTTTACAGCTTGCAAGGTAAAATAGTTTGCACTACTTTTGCAATAAACTCATGAAAAACCTAACAGGTTCTGTTCTGGTTTCTTACTGTATATATACAACTAATACTAAAGATTTAGCATAGTGTTTTTCACCTCAAAACATAAGACTTGTAACAAGCTCAGAATGCTGTAATTCCTGACAAAATAATGATGTGAATGATATTTTATAAAGTTATTTTGTATGGTGTCGATTTTGTTTTGCCTCATAGTATGTCAATAAAATAAAATTCCTCATCTTTACAAGATGTTGTTTGATGCCTTTTCATTTAATATTTGGCTGTTTCCTGCAGTTACTGTGAGACTCTCCTAAAAATTTCTGGTCCTTTGCCCTCCCTTGCATTTTTTCTGTTTGTGTTTTGATGTTTCCCTGTGCTCCCACCACCTGCTCCGTGCCCAGCCAGAGACAATCTGTGCTGCTTTAACTGCTTACAAATTGTAATCCTGGAATTGGTTTTGGAAGATGATTTTTTTTCTTTCTGAGTGAGTCCCTACAGTGATCAAATTTCAAATGAAGGAAGTGTAGCACCTGGTGGTGACTATAAAGCATCCAACAGAATTGCAAGGATGTCAAGGAGCTTCCCGTGGGAGCCCAACCCTGCAGACACAGATTTTATTTTTTCCCTTGTTTTATTGAAACATCACTTTGAATTGGAAGAGGTTTTGCTCTGTGTCAGGCTCTTGGGGAAAACAAATAACCCTTCATTGGTTTGATGGCAACAAGCTTTGGCAGATGCAGGGCCTTGGAGAGGGCTGTGGCAGATTTTGGCAGCTCTGAAGTCCCCATCAAGGATTCTGGATGAACGAATCCAGAAGAGTGTGCACATTCTTCTGGGCTCAGGAATTCACAGAGTATGTTCATCATCCCACAGGAAACTTCTGAGGGGGATGAAATGTGATGATTTATACTTAGTAACCATAGTTCTTTTGTTATTTTGGCAAGTTTAGGGAAACCTCATATCCTTTAAGCAGCATTGGCTGGAGTGGGGAAAGGTCTCACAAATTGGTGTTGGAGGGGGGAAAAAGGAAACATGTTTATAATAATAATTAATCCTGAAAAGTGTCCCTTAGCCTGTGTTCCACTACATAAAATCCCACACCACCTTCAACAGGTCAAGATACTTGGTCACTTTTGAGGAAGTTCCTGTTAAATGATGCAGTTTGGACAGAGGGAGAAAATAGGATTAAAAAGTGCAAGGGCTGAGGTACAGAGAGCGAGGTCACTGAGCAGTTGCTGTCATGGGCAAAACAGATGTGACCAGAGGGAAAATTATACAATTTATTGACAAATTAGGTGGAATTAGATAGTGAGAAACTAAGTTAAAATATCTTCCACCCCTTTCCCAGTCCCTTTTTCCTCCTTCCCTCCTGCCTTTCCCCAGGGGTTGGGATGGAGCTGTGGTCAGACCCCTGCCAGGGCTGTTTGAGGATGTTCCTCCCTTTGCTTGTGACCCATCCATGGTTCAGGTATTTGCTTGTTGCCTTCATCCCCATTGCTGCTAGAGAATCACTGTGCAATTATGTGCTGGTGGATCTTTTTTTCTTTCCCAAAAAACTGGCACCCCACAAATAGCATTCCACACTCAGTTTCCCACACATATCTGTGCACTTTTAGTAAAAGAAAGAAAAAAGAAAAAAAAAAAAGAAAAGAAAAAAGAAAAAAAGCACAAACCAGCTCTTGGAACAATGGTTTAGTTCTGCCTTTACCCACTTGGGAATTTCCCCAGGGATCCAGCCCCACTCAGCACTCACTGAAGCATTCCTGGTACAATACAATTTTCATTTATGGCAACTTCAGGAAGATTTTTTACAGCACAGCATCCTCTGATCTGTTAAAATAGCAGGAACATTTCTGGTGTGGCTCAGTAGCTCTGCCAGCCCTTGGTCCTACCTGCCTAAGCTCCACTTGGCTTTCTTAGAATATGGAATGTGCTGGATTGTGGATATGCTGGAGCTGCCTGCTATGTTTTAAGAGAAACTGAGTGTGGTTGTGCCTTCAATCCAAGAGAAGCTGTGCAGCTCTGGTAACTGTTCAGTTCTGGTAACTCTTCACCATGGCCTCTAATTTAGGCTGTTGCTTGAGACAAATTCCTGATTTGGCTGATTTGCTGCCCAGCTTTTTTGGAGTGGGAACTTCTTATTACCTGTTGACATTGCTGTGCTTACCTGGGGCGTTTTTCACCCCTGGGGACAGATCCTGGTCACTCCCCTCTCAGCCTGACCATGACACTCTGCAAACATTGCCACACTGACTGCAACTGGAAAGAACCACAGGAAGTTTCCACATCCATTGTCAGTTTTCATACAAAATGTTTATTTGAAAAAGTTGCGTGTAAATTCTACACAGGACGGTTGCCATTTCTGTAGTTAAAAAAAAAAAAGAAAAACAAACCAAAACCAAATGAAAAACCCACCTCTGTCACTCACATGGTAAAGGAGCTGCTCATTCTCAAGAACTCACAATTAACAGACTTCAATGTGCATTTTGGCAAGAGAAACCGCAGAAGTGGAGTTCATTCAAGACAAAGGGTTCTGGATGCAAATATTTACATAATTTTCTACCCATTCACCACCACAGCTGCAGAACCACTTAGCTCTTGGGATGGATCTCCTCCTCTCCTGTTTGGGTGCCCATATGGCTGTTTTTACAGACTTTTTAAATGGACTTGGTCCACTTTGGGAGCTTTTGAACTGAAAGCTGCTTGTAAGAAATTTTAAATTTGGGTAATGATTGTCTGAAAAAGTAATTTCAAATCATCTGACCAAGCTCTGCTGTCAGATGTGAACTGTCTCTTCCTACCCTGCTGTGTTTCTGAGGGAAGAATTCCATTCTCCAACGAGTATAAAGTTCAATTTCTAAACTTCTTAAAGCAAAAGCAGATGGCTCAGTGTATAAATATATCCAGCATCTGGATTCTCAGTCACAAAAATAACATCCTTTGTACAACAGAAAATGGATCAACTATGAAACAATTCTCCATTGGCCTTAAGATCCAACACTGTCACCAACAGCTTTGTCTTCATCGTCTTCCTCCTCACCCTCATCATGGTCTTCCCTCACTTCTCCATCTCTCTTCTCTTTTTCAAGCATTTTTAGGTATTTGCTAGCTAGGATCTTCTTTGGCAAGATATCTGAAAGGCAGAATTGTTGCTTTTATAGTCAATTTGAATTCTTGTGTTATCTCATTAATACTGTTGCATCCAAACCACTAATGAAATTTACTCAAAAAGAAATATTAACATTTTTACCAAACCTTAGGTGAATAACCTCAGCCTGACCCTCACACAGCTCTAAGAGTAGGAGGGATTTACCCACTTATGGTAACCAAAGTTAAGGACTCTATTTCATGACTGATTACTGGCAACTTTTACTGTCTGCTGATGTAAAATATTTGATGTAAAACAGCGTGCTAAACTGCTGTAGATCCAACAAGCCATTAATATAAAATCCAAGTTATCAGTAAAAATGTGTGTGTGTGCATATATATCCAAAAGCATAGAGGGACCATATGATGAAGCTCTTTTTCTCAAAACTTACAGATCCCTATGTGCCAGTTTTCACAGGCTGAAAACTTTCAGATGGAACTGCTGGACTTTCAGAAATGCTTAAGGCAATATCCTGAGAACTGCATACAGTGTAACTGCATGCTTTAGAGGCAGCAGAAAAATCCCCATTCACAAAGAAACGTTTTTAGGGAGATAGTTTGTGAGTTCCAGTTGAATGCTAAGCAGATCAATGACCAGTAGGAGAACTGGGTCCTCACAAAACAGAGCACTAAGAGGAAGGTTTCATTTTCCAAAGCAGACACTGGATTTACCCTTGTGTTATTGATACCTGCAAGGAACTGAAAGGTCTCACACTCTTCTGCTGTATGAGACAGGTCAGTGTAAGTCAGAGCGTTCTTCTCCTTCCCTCTGCCGTGTTTGTAGGAGTAGGTAGCCAAATACTGAACAAAAAGCTCCTAAAAAATTAAAACAAAACTGAGTCGTCAGACTAAGAACTCACACATACCATTGATCCCTATCTAAAGGCAGGACTATATTTAACTGCACATACACTGGGCACTCAGTGCAGACTCATTAAATTTCAGTACCTGAAGGAGTCTACAGGAAAGATGGAGACTATTTACAAGAGCACGTCGTGACAGGACATGGGGAATGGCTTCAAACTGAGAGAAAGTAGGTTTAGATCAGATATCAGGAAGAATTTTTCTCTGTGAGGGTGGTGAGGCCCTGGCACAGGTTGCCCAGAGCAGCTGTGGCCACCCCATCCCTGGAAGTGTCCGAGGCCGGGTTGGACGGGGCTTGGAGCAACCTGGGATAGTGGAAGATGCTCCTGTCCATGGCACGGGGTTTGGAAACACGGTCTTTAAGGTTCCTTCCAACACAACCCATCCTATGATTCCAGACTCGGGGCACCTTTAAGGTCAGCTCGGTGTCGGGATGCGGACAGAGATGGGAAGCGGGAGCCCGGCCCGGGGCCGCGGGAGCGCTCCGAAGGCAGAGGCCCCTCAGCCGGGGAAGGGGAGGCGCGGGGGACCCGAGGGCAGGGCAGGGCGAGCCGGTACCGTGGCCTTGGCGGTGAGGAACAGCGCGTCCTGGTTGATGCTGGAGACCTCCGGGGAGCTCTTCATGATGACGCGGATCCGCGACAGGGGCAGCGACACCAGACGGTTCTCGCTGCCGCTCAGCCGCGCCGCCGCCATCTCA